>PVJN01059318.1:0-11892 GCA_004026805.1 Lasiurus borealis
GGACCAGGCTGTACACGGGAGAACCAGGCTGTACATGGGAGGACCGGGCCGTACACGGGAGAACCAGGCTTTATATGAGAGGACTGGGCTGTACACGGGAGGACCGGGCTGTACACGGGAGGACCGGGCTGTACACGGGAGGACCGGGCTGTACACGGGAGAACCGGGCTGTACATGGGAGGACCGGGCTGTACACGGGAGGACCAGGCTGTATGTGGCCCTGAGGGAGGGAGCGGGGAGGGGCCGGCTCACCCTTGCTGTGCAGGACGAGGCTGTGGCGCAGGATCTGGTCCACCTTCACGGCGATGTCCGAGACGTTCTGCGCGATGGCCTGGATCCGCTCCATGAGGCCGGCCCCCGGGGGCCACCTGTGAGGAGGAGAGGCCGGGCTGAGCGGGAGCGGCCGGCGACCTGCCCCGGACGGCTGTCGGCGAGCCAAGGGCAGGATCACAGCACTCACGGCCACCAGGCTGCCATGCACGGAGCGCAGAGACGGGAAGGCCCGGCCCGGACACGGAGCCCCCTGCCCGCCCAGCCCCCCCCCTCCCCCCCCCGCTTGAGGGGCCCCTGACCATCCGGTACCCGACACTGCCGAGCACGCCGAGCCCGCCTGGGCCCCGTGTGTGTGCACATGTGCCCGAGGCCCGAGCAGCCTGAGACATTCCTTCAAAAACCTCGCCGGCCCGGGCAGCATGGCTCAGGGGCTGAGCGTCGACCTAGGAACCAGGAGGTCAAGGCTCGATCCCCGGTCAAGGCAGAGGCCTGGGTTGGGGGCTCCATCCCCAGGGTGGGGTGTGCAGAGGCAGCGGATCCAGGGCTCTCTCTCATCATGGATGGTTCTCTTTCTCTCTCCTGCTCCCTTCCTCTCTGAAAGCAATAAAAACATAATTTAAAAACAAACCAGCACAGCAGCATTCAGGGGCCTCCTGGGGACAGCCCCTCCCCAGGCACCTGCTGCCCGGAGTCCCCCTGGAAGGACCGTCTGGCCACGATAAACCCCCCAAAGCAGCCGGGGACTTGCCAGCTTTTAACCCTTCAGGATAGTGGTTCTCAACCTTCCTAAGGCCTTGACCCTTTAAGACAGCTCCTTATGTGGTGGTGACCCCCACCCATAAAATTATTTTCGTTGTTACTTCATCACTGTAATTTTGCTGCTGTTATGAATCATATCTGTGTTTTCCAATGGTCTTAGGCGACCCCCGTGAAAGTGCTATTCGACCCCCAAAGGGGTCCCTGGGTCCCGGCCCTCGTCTTAACTTAGGGACGTCTGCAAAGACCCCATTTCCTTTATCTTCCCCCCTATATTTATACTGATTTCAGAGAGAGAGACATATCAATGATGAGAGAGAATCACTGATTGGCTGCCTTCTGCACGCCCCCCTCTGGGGATGGAACCCACAACCCGAGCATGTACCCTGACGGGGAATCGAACCGTGACCTCCTGGTTCATAGTTTGACGCTCAACCCCTGAGCCACGCCGGCCGGGCCAAGGATCCTATTCCCAAATTAGATCCCACCCCGAGGGACTGGGGGCTCAGACTTCCTCATGACTTTCTGGAAGACACAACTCACTCAACCCACAACAGACTCCGGGCGTTACAAACCAGAGCGAGGAGAGAGTTAAAGACAAATGCTTCTCTTGACTGGGGCACAGGCCCAGGTTGCCGGCTCCATCCCCAGTGCAGGGCGTGCCGGAGGCAGCCGATCGGTGACTCTCTCTCACCATTGATGTTTCTCTCTCTCTCTCCCTTCCCCTCTTCCTTCCTCTTCGATAAACCAATAAAAATATAAAAACAAAACAAAGAGAGAAGAAATAAAGTGGATTTTAATCCGTCACAAAAAGTGAGTCAGGTTCCCCCTTCCACTCCCTCAGGAACTGCTCTCTGACCCGTGCCCCGCTCGTGGGAGAGAAATAACAGCTGGGGTGGGGGGTACCCCTGAATGCCCACGCCCTGGGCCAGGGACTCGCACGGTATGTGGGGGTGAACTGGAAAGAAGGAGGGCCTCAGGGTCAGCGGTCCTGGATTCAAATCCTGACTCAAATCCGCCCGCAGCTGTGTGACCTTGGGCAAGTTACTCAACCTCTCTGAACGCAGGGGCCGGCTCGACCTCAACGACCTTGGGGGGCAGTCGAAAGGCTGAGACCTGGGGCGGAACGTGAGATGCTTGGCAGGTAGCAGGCACCCACAGATGCCGCCTCGCCCCACCCGCAGAACCGAGCACGTTGCTTTTTTGGGGGGGGAGGGATTCAGCCGTGTCCCTACACCACGCGCCTCTGCATAAAGCACCCCAGTAACTGGGCTTTAAATAGCGCGGACGGCAGCTGTCCGGCTGGACAAGTCCAGCCCTTTGGACATGCACGCCCGGCGTGACTATTATTACACCGGACAGAGCACGCGGGCAGCTTTCTATTTTCAAACACAGTGTGATTAGGCGCTGTCTCTGAGAAGCTGAGAGAGAGAGGGAGAGAGAAGGAGGGTGGGGAGTCGATGCCTGCTCACGGCAGTCTGTGGGCCTGCAGCTCAGCACCCCAGCTCTCAGGACAGCCCCGGCCGGAGCCCAGTCCTTCCTCGGGGAACCACCGAGGACCTGGGGAGGCCCCTCCCTCCATAAAGCTCCCCCCGCCCCGTGGCCCAAATCAGACCCAGACACGGCGGTCTGCAAACAGCCCCGGGCTGGGGTGCGCAGGGGGGGCGGCGGGCGATCTGGGGGCTCCTGCTGGAAGGTCACCCTGCCCTGCCCCCCGGGGAGAAGGCTAACAGGTGCCCCCCCGTCCCCCCTCGCTGGGCCCGAACCCTTCCCCTTGCCCTGCGGGGGGCACTGGAGCCTGGAGAACCTGCCGGGTTTGGGAGGGAGCTCGCTCGCCCAAATCCCGGGAACTCTGAGTAGATGGGACCTCAGTCCCTGCAGGTACCCCCCTTCTGTAAGGAGGGAACTGGCCCGAGAAGGTGGACACCAGCCCCACTGGGCCTGCCCGCCCCCCACTGCGGCCACAGGACAGCTCCATGTTCTCGGTGTGTGACCTGGCCTGAGTGCTGTCTGCACGCCTCCTGGGCACGGGGGTAGGGGGGCTTCTCCCCACCCCCCGAGGGTCACTTCTGCTCTGAGAGGAAGAGAAAGCCACGCCAGCTCTGGCCAGCCCCCGAGGCAATCCCCCACCCCCACCCCCCGTCCAGCCGCTTTCCGATCCGGGAGGAGCTGGAGCCGAGGGCGCCCCCGGGAAGGAGGTTAATCTCAGCTCCACCCATGACTTATGAGGGTTACATTCAATTAACGGGGCATCGATCCCTGCACAGCGGCCCGCGTGCTTGCTGGGAGTTGTTATTCTTTGTGAAACTGAGCGCTTTCCTTTAACACACAGGGACTCCCGCACCCAGTGCCCACAGACGCAGGGAATCCCCGCCCCCCCTGCGTTTTCACTGCCTCCTTCTCCGCCCCTCTTCACCCCTATCCAGAGCCCCTGGCGCTGTGGGGGGCTCCGAACGGGTGGCCACGGGCCTGCCAGCCCCTCCCCCAGCAAGAACCGAGATGACACCTCTGTCCGCACCAGGAAACATGCGTACATATGTGCTAGGTAGAGAGATGATAGACAGGTAATAGATAGTTGATAGATGGTAGGTAGATGATAGGTGATAAATGATAGATGATAGACAGATGACAGATGATAAATGATAGATGGTAGATAGATGATAGATGATAAGTATAGATGATAGACAGATGACAGGTGATAAATGATAGATGGTAGATAGGTGATAGATAGGTAGATAGATAACAGATAATAGATTATGGGAAACTTGTGCCTGACAGCCATTGTGTAGTAAGCTCCAGCCACATTAGCACTAACCTCGGGCTAGGTTTCTATTACCCCAAACCCTATCTCTTTCCCATAAGTCAGGTATTTCGCCTTAAGGGCTAGGCCAGGTGTTTCACCTTAAGGGCTAGGCCAGGTGTTTCGCCTTAAGGGCTAGGCCTCATTCCTCCTTCTCCCTATAAATACCCCGAACTCCTGAACTCCGCCTGAATAAAGGAGAATTGATCAGAACTTTGTCTTGTCCCCATTCCTTGTGTCTCTTGTTCCTTTCATCCCCACTCCCCTTCTAGGGTCCTCGTTGACTTAACCCTTGGATTGGGACAATAGATAGATGATAATATCTTCCCACTTTTTTAAAAAATATATTTTATTGATTTTTTACAGAGAGGAAGGGAGAGAGATAGTTAGAAACATCGATGAGAAAGAGAGACATCAATCAGCCGCCTCACCTCCTGCACGTCCCCTACTGGGGATGTGCCCACAACCAAGGTACATGCCCTTGACTGGAATCGAACCTGGGACCTTTCAGTCCGCAGGCCCATGCTCTTATCCACTGAGCCAAACCGGTTTCGGCTATCTTCCCACTTTTGATGGGGACAGAGCTGGAGTTGGTCTGGGGATGTGTAGAAGCATTTCTGAGTGTTTAAGTAGAGCTTCTTTTCAAAACAAAATTTTGGGGGGGGGCAAAAACCCTTATCTCACCTTAGCCAGTCTGGCTCAGTGGATAGAGTGTCGGCCTGTGGACTGAAGAGCCCCGGGTTCAATTCTGGTCAAGGGCACATGCTCAGGTTGCGGGCTCCATCCCCAGCAGGGGCGCGTGCAGGAGGCA
Source organism: Lasiurus borealis (assembly GCA_004026805.1). Classification (NCBI taxonomy): domain Eukaryota; kingdom Metazoa; phylum Chordata; class Mammalia; order Chiroptera; family Vespertilionidae; genus Lasiurus; species Lasiurus borealis. The sequence continues at coordinate 4,641 of PVJN01059318.1, forward strand.
GCCAATCAATGGTTCTCTCTCATCCCTGGTTTCTATCTCTCTCTCCCTCGCCCTTCCTCGCTGAAACCAATAAAAATACATTTAAAAAAACACACAAAACTTATCTCCTTCCCACAGACAGGCATTTGGACATATCTCTTCCTGCCATCTTTTCTGCAGTGTTTCATTTTTATTCAGTTTTACACACAACAGAAGCCAACCCTCTATAATCACATGGCCGCTTCTTTCACATTTTCCCCGCACCGTTAAAATCCCCGCACGTCTGCCCTGCCCGGCGGCTCAGCTGGTTGGAGTGCGGTCCCCACACACCGAAAGGTTGAGGGTTCAGTTCCCAGCGAGGGCACGTACGCAGGTGGTGGGTTTGATTCCCGGGCCAGGGTGCTCACAGAAGCAACGGACCCATGTTTCTCTCACATCAACGTTTCTCTCTCGCTCGCTCTCTCTCTAAAGCAGTGGTTCTCAACCTTTCTAATGCCTCGGCCCTTTAAGACAGCTCCTCGCGTGGTGGTGACCCCCAACCATAAAATTATTTCCGTCGCTACTTCATCACTGTAATCTTGCTACTGTTATGAACTGATAGGCAGGATGTATTTTCGTTGTTACAAATGGAACATAATTAAAGCATAGGGATTAATCACAAAAACGATATGTAATTATATATTGTGAAATATTTATTTCTAATGACAAATAAATGAAATTTTTGTCTTGAATCGTGGTGTAGCATGGGTAACAGTCTTCATATGATAACGGTAAACTACATGGCTACATTTTGCTCCACCGAGGAGCGGTGTGTTGGTTCCTAAGACCATGGGAAATAGGTGTTTTCCAATGGTCTTAGGCGACCCCTGTGAAAGGATCGTTCGACCCCCAAAGGGGTCTCGACCCACAGGCTGAGAACCGCTGTTCTAAACTCTGGCCAGCCTGTCTGTGCGGCTCAGGGGTTGAGCGTCGACCTCTGAACCAGGAGGTCATGGTTCGATTCCTGGTCCGGGCACAGGCCCACATGGGGGCCTCGCTCCCTGTAGAGGGGGCGCGAGCAGGAGGCAGCCGACGGATGATTCTCTCTCATCATCCACATTTCCGTCTCTCTCCCTTCCCCTCCCCGCCTCGCCTCTCTCCTTGGAAATGCCCGGGATTTCGGCTTTTACATCACACGCGCGCTGGCCGAGATGGAGCTTTCCTGCAAATTGTCTCAAAGTGTGGGTTTCAGACACAGGCTTTAGCAGGAAAACACTTTCAGCAGATCCCACTGGCGGAGGGATCGCTTTTCGGGCGTCGGCGTGCCGGGAATGCTCCAGCAGCGGGAACACCCAGCAGACCCGCCTCCCAGGATCGGGAAGGTCGGGTGCAGCTCATCTCCGGGGGTGGCGGGGCCCAGCGCCTCCCCCACAGCCGCACCCGGGGGAGGGCGGGCAGGATTCCCATTAATGATGTCCTCCCACATCACCCCTCTTTCCTGCTTCCACTCTGAAGTCAACAAAACAATACAGCGGTACTTCGAGAAACGAGTGCCCTAACATACGAGATTTTTGAGATACGAGCGGTCGAGCGAGCTATTTTTGCTTTGAAATACGAGCAACATTTGAGATACGAGTCATCGCTGGCGGATTGGCCAGCTGCACAAGACCCACCCGTTTACTGCGACTCGAGCGTCTCATAGTTTCCCACGCCTCAAGGTGACGGAACGAATTAGACTCGTATCTCGAGGTACCACTGTACTTAACAAAGGAAAAAATGGACAGAGCTCCAAACTGCCACGCTGAGGGTGGAGAGCAGGCGGGTGTGCGAGACGCAGGTGTGGAGCACATAGAAGGCGCTGGAAGCTTTGCTCCGAGTCCAGGAAAGCACTCGTCTCTGGGGAAGCAGCTGAAGGGCCCTGAGCTTCCACCGGGATGTTTCATTAAAAAGGAGGAAAGACGTTAACGCTGTCAAATCTGGGGATACAGGAAGGCGCCCTGGGTTGCATGACCGAGGGGCTCTCTGTATTCTCTTTTTTTAATAAATATTTTACTGATTTCTTACAGAGAGGAAGGGAGAGGGATAGAGAGTTAGAAACATTGATGAGAGAGAGACATCGACCAGCTGCCTCTTGCACACTTCCTACTGGAGATGTTCCCGCCACCAAGGTACATGCCCTTGACCGGAATCGAACCTGGGACCCTTCAGTCTGCAGGCCGACGCTCTATCCATTGAGCCACACCGGGTTTGGCAGCTCTCTGTATTCTTACAGTTCCTCCAGAATTAAAAAAAAAAAAGGGGGTGTCCAATCCTCCCCCCCACCACACACACACAGAGCTCTCGGAGTGCGTTGTGAGGCTGCACGCCTGGCCCCCCTCCCCCGCCCCGCGCCCCCTCACCTGTCCAGGGCCAAGTGCCCGTGCCCGTGCCCGAGCCGGTGCAGCTCGCTGCTGTTCTCCAGCCTGGCCAGCGCGTCCATGCGCCTCCCCATCAGCTCCAGCAGGTCGCTCATCTTGCGGAGGACACCCCGCGACTCCAGCGCCCCGGTCACTGCGGGCAGAGGGTGGGCAGTCAGGCCCCAGCCCCGGGCCGGTCTCCCCGGGAAGAGGACGGACGACGACGGGGCAGGGAAGGGAGCCCGCCCCGCCCGCCCCCTGCCACCTGCAGGCGGGAGCCCACCCTGCCGTGTGGCCCGGGGAGATCTCTCCGCCTCTCGGGCCTCCGTGTGGCCTCAGGGAAACCGGGAGGTGGCGGAGAAGGCAGGGAGCGGGACAGGCGCCTCCAAGGCAGAACCTGTGGTCCAGGCTTCTCTGCACCCACACCTGACCCTCCTGGCCAGCCCTGGCCTCCACGCTCCGGCCCCGGTCTGGATCCGCCACGCAAATCCCTAGGATGGGGGGGCCCAGGACCCTCGTCCCCTCGCTGCCCGCTGGCTCAGGGGCACCGGAGGGGCTGCGAGCCGAGCTCCAGGGATCAGGGCCGTCCTGCCAACCTTGCCGCCCACATCCCTCCCCCCTGCAGAGCCTCGAGAGCGTGTCCTGACTCTCAGGCCAGCTGGGTCCGTCGCCATGACGCTGACCGCTCCTCGCTCCGTCCGGGAGCAAATGCTTCCCCCGCCCCCCCACACACACACCAGGGAGGGAGGGAGGCCGGGGGAGGGTCATTCTTGGGAGCCGGAGGCGGGTAAACGCACCACCCGAGGGCGGGCGTGGACGCTGATACACCTGACACTCTGGCCGGCCTGGGTGGGATTAAAGGGGGGATGTGAGAGGGAGCGGGAGAGTGTGAGGGGGGCACAGAGGCCCAGTAAGTGCCCCCGGAGCGCCCCTCAATGGCAGGACAGGGGAGCCGTCAGCTGAGCCAGGGAGGGGGAGGGGGCGTGGAGAGGATGCACTTTTTTCTTTAACATTTTTTGTTGATTTTTCACAGAGAGGAAGGGAGAGGGATAGAGAGCTAGAAACATCGATGAGAGAGAGACATCGGCCAGCTGCCTCCTGCACGCTCCCCACTGGGGATGTGCACGCCACCAAGGTACGTGCCCTTGACCGGAATGGAACCTGGGACCCTTCAATCCGCAGGCCGACGCTCCATCCACTGAGCCACACAGATCTCGGCGAGAGGATGCACTTTAAAGAGAGCCGTCCCAGAGGGGCAGGGAAAGCCCCTTGCCTCAGTTTCCCCACCGGCTGGGCTCCCCTTTCCCGCAGCTGACCGGAGGCCGCCGCGGCCCCTGAGGCGGAGGAAGGAGCGGGCGCCCGGGGAGGAGGCTCCGGGCACCACCCGCTGCACCCCGGGCCGAGAGCCCCTCTCACCCGCCCGGCACGCCACCGCTCTCCGCCCTGACCGGCAGCCGGCTGGTGGGGAGCAGGTGCCGGCGGGGTCTGCCCGTCCCGAGGCCCCCGCTCTGGCCCTCCGTCCACTGCCCTGCAGGCAGCAGGCGGGCAAAGAGCCACGGGATCCCGACTGTGCCCGGGAGCTCAGACAGAGGGCATCTGAGCCCCAACTGGCTGGCCCTCTGCCCCCTGCTGTGGCCACAGCCTGGCACAGGCACAGAGAGCATGGACCTCAGACACAGTCACATCCCTCCCCTCCCCTCCTCCTCCCCCTCCCATAGTGAAGCAACACCGGCAGCTTTTTCAGCACCGGACACCTGGGTGTCACCTGGGCGGGCGGCTCAGAGACCCTCCTGGCTGAGAGCCCAGGAGCGGGGTGACCACAGCGGGACCAGGTCCCTCCCCGCCCCCCCATCCACGGCAGGATGCCCGGAACAGGGTCCGGGGAGCCCTCCGTCCTCACCCACCAACACCCCCCGCCGCCCGCCGCCCCCGCCGCCCCGCCCCGCCCCGCCCCGCCGGCGAGCTACCTTCCGTGCGGATGGTGAAGGGCGAGTCCCCGGGCCGCCGGGCGGAGAACTGGCCCCCCAGCGACGCCATCAGGAAGCAGAGAGAGAAGAAGCCGATGCCCAGGACGAAGAGCCTGCGGGGAGAGCGGGGTCAGCCAGGCCGCCCCACGGGCCGCGGGGAAGGGGGTGGAGGCCAGAGCGGGAAGGTGAGGGGTGAGCGTGGCCAGTCTCCCATGGGCACCGGAGCCAGCTTCCGCCACGAGGACCCGCTGAGCGGCCACACGGCTGGGAGGGACACGGGTGTACACGGATGTGCACGGAGACTGCCTCGGGGTGACCGGTCTGACACTCAGGGCGGGGTGGGGTGTGGGGAGCACCAGAGACCCATTGACGTTGGAGAACCATCCGTGCAGACGCATTCAGCCGGTCCGAGGCCGGCCAGTCGGCCAGACAAAACCCACCCGGAGCCCATCCAGCCTCGCCCCGCTGGGCCCTGGGCACAGGCCTGGCCGCAGCCATCCGTCCTGGGTGTGCGACCACCTCTGTATACCGTTCCAGGGGGTGCAGTGTGCCCCCCACCCCTGCACGACCGGAAGGCAAGGTCTCAAAGGTCGGAGCCTGGTGACGCATTCAGAGCCCAGACTCGCCCCTCCCCGACCTTCACCAGGCGGCCACATGGTCGCTGGTCAGCCTATGCCGGGACCGGTAAGCGGAAGCCCACACCCGTGTGTGTGGGGGTCCCGCGGGCGTGTGCGGTCAGAGGCCGGGAGAGCTGCCAGAAACTGGCAGCCGCTCAGCCTCCCACGCCGAGTGGCCGCTGTGTACCCGGGGCCGGCACCACCGTCGGCATCACCGTGGGGCCGGGGACAGCAGGGAGCCACCCCGGGTCCCCGGCCCCAGCCCCTGCGGCTTCCGAACCAGATCCTGGGCCCAAACAGCAGAACTGCACCCCGGTGTAAAAATATCTACTGTATTTTCCGGCGTATAAGATGACTTTTTAAAAATAAACACATATTTTTAATTGATTTTTTTACAGAGAGGGAGAGGGATAGAGATAGAAACATCGATGAGAGACATCGATCAGGTGCCTCCTGCAGCCCCCTACTGGGGATGTGCCCGCAACCAAGGTCCATGCCCTTGACCAGGATCGAACCCGGGACCTTTCAGTCGGCAGGCCAAGGCTCTATCCACTGAGCCACACCAATCTCAGCATAAGACAACTTTTTAACCCAGGAAAATCTCCTCAAAAGTCAGGGGTCGTCTTATACGCCAGGTGTCATCTTATAGGGCGGGTATAGGCCAAACTCTCTATTTTAACTGGAAAAGTTGGGGGTCGTCTTATACGCCAGAAAATACGGTTTATGTTTTTTACTGGTTTTGGAGGGGAAGGGAGGAGAGAGAGAGAAACATCAATGATGAGAGAGAACCACTGATCAGCTGCCGCCTGCACGCCCCCTAGGGAGGATCGAACCCACAACCTGGGTCTGGGACCGGGAGCCGGACCGTGACCTCCTGAACGGGGCCCCGCTGACCGGGCTGCTCCGGGGCTCCCAATGGATCCAAGAACTGGATGGACTAACAGCTGAAAGGGGATCCCTCTCTCCTCCCCCTCCCCCGTCAGGCTAAGGAACCCCATCTCCCATGGAGCCCTGCTCGCCATGGGGAGCCCCCAATCACCCCGGAGGCCTCCGGCCCTCTCGCCGCTGCCCCACCCGCCAGTCCCACGCGTGTCTGTCTGCCCCGGCGGCGTGCGTTTTCATCTTCGCCGCGGAACCGGCGGGGCGGTATGTGTTTAATTAAAAGCCGGCCGTTCCAGAAAACGCATCGCCGCCGGAGAAGATGCCGAAAGGGAGCTGCTGGAGACTAACGGGGAGAAGGAGCGGCACCCGAACCCGGAGACGGCGGGGGGACAGCGGGAGGACAGCAGACGGCGCAGGGACGCGGCTCCAGCTCGGTCCACCCTCCAGGCCTCGGTGGGGCCAGGCCCCGGGGTCCCCAACGCAAGAGCAGGCTGGTCTGGGGCCAGCAGCCGGGGGGACGTGTGAGAGGGGGGAGGTGGTCGCACGCCCAGGAGGGTCCTCCCAGCCCGAGGGCCAGGCTGGGCCCCCCCGTTCCGTGTCCCCCACTGCCTTCCCCCGCCACGGGCTGCCCTGAGAGCGGGGTCCTGAGCCGCCCGGGCCCTCAGACCTGGCATCCAGCACGGAGCCCAGAATCTGCACCCCTCGCCTGCGTCCCTCTCAGCCAGACCCCCATCCCGAGGCCAGTGCACCTGCCCTTGAGGAGTGCATGTGGGGGCGACATGGCTGGAGGCTGTACCCCCCTACCCCACCTCACCCCACCCCAATCTAAAGGGACACAAAGACCCACTGAGGCTGCGGGCCTCTGGGCCAGGGAGACCCCGAGATGCAGGTGCACATCGTGGGGGGAGGGAGGCCTGTGCACCCCCGAGCTTGAAAGAACCAGGGCAGGGCCCCCGGGAGGCAGCGGGGAGATGGGGTTCATCAGCCTGGCCTGGGGGGGAGGGATCCCCGTTCAGCTCCGCCAGCTCATGCAGCCTGGATGGCAGGCAGACAGAGTGGGGTGGGTTGGGGGGTGAGACAGGGTGAGGACCCCCCCCCCCCACAAACAGCCCAGGTCAGCTGGAGGTCAGAGGGTTTCCTGGGGAGCAAGACCCCTTCCCGAGGTGCCGCTTCCCTGGGGAACCTACGTCAGGGCCCCTAGGGAGGGTCCTTGCCCCAATCTCGGGGCCCCTGTTGGAGACAGCCCGGACCCCACTTGGAGAGGGGAGTGCTCGCTGAAGCGTGGAGGGCAGGGGGGGGGCAGGAGAAGGGGGAGCGCCCTCCAGGGCTCCAGGGCGTGAGGTGCAGGGCCAAGAACTTGGACGCCAGGATGGGGGGGCCCCCAGGAGGGGCAGGGCCCAGAGAGGAGCTAGGAGGGAGGTAGAGGGGAGGG
>PVJN01059319.1:0-11892 GCA_004026805.1 Lasiurus borealis
TACCCTCATCTAACTGCCCACAGTCACCCGTCCCTCGGGAGCAGGCCCAGGACTGAAACCGGGTCTCCCGCCTGCAAACCCTGGCGGGCCGCGCTCAGGGGCCGGCAGACCCTCGTGCCCGGGGACCTCACCTTTCTCGTAGGTGGCGCCCCAGCCGGAAATCCAGCAGGCCTGCCGGGGCTCCAGCATCAAGCCGGGGTTGGGCAGACACACGGGCTTCACATGGTCTGTTCCAGGCAGAAAAGGCACAGTGAGCCGCCTGCTCCGACCAGGGCGGGGGCCTCCGCTGGACCTTCCCTGCGTGCCCGCGGCGGGGCCGTCCTGCCCGAGGAAACTCCGGTGCCAGCGGGTCCTGGCCCCCCCCAACCCCTCCCCCACCTTCGGCCCCTGCCACGCCCTCCTTCCCACGCGCAGGATGCTCGGAGCCGTAAGTTGTGCGGCTTAAGAGTGGAAGGATTGGCTATAACTCTGTTTCAAAACACACACGTGAACTTTCCTTCAAATGAAATCTCCAGGAAACAGAAAAATACACAAGGTCTCCAAGTGACAGACAATCAGACAGACAGACAGACGCGTGGCAGTGGCCAGTGGCCAGGAGGCTGGCCGGCCCTTCTAGCTCCTGGGGGCCGTGCTGGACACGGTTTCCTGACTCGAAGGCAAGCCCCTGAGGGCAGGGGTGTGGTTTTGTGTCTTCTGCCCCCGGGGAGGGGGAATGAGAAGGGGAACAGGAAGGGGGACGGGGAAGGGGGCGCTAGAGGGCTCTGGACCCTCGGAGGGACTAGATTGGGGCCCAACAAACACGCACGGGGAATGCACGGTTACTCGTCTTCATGTCCTTTTAACTGTCAGGACGTTCAAGTGTTGCATTTCCAGAATAGCGAGGAGAACGGAAGCATCCCTACAAGGCCGAGCAGCTGGCCTCACGGGCCGTCCGCTGCCCGCCCCCAGGAGCGTCTGAGGACGCCGGGGACACCCCGCCTGCACAACCGAGGCAGCTCCTGGCATTGTGGGGTGCTGCTGAGGACCCCACAGTGCACACCCGCCTCCCCAAAGAACCCGCCGGCCCCGAGGCCCACGGTGCTGGGTGGAACCCCTCCGCACGCTCCCGTATGGGTCAGACTGCCCCGCTACGTGGAGGGAAGTGTGGGGGTCACTGCTTCCCTACACACACACACACACACACACACACACACACACACACACGGCACGTTTCCAGGTGACCTGGCTTCTGCCGAGCGCAATCCTGTCAGCCAGCCCTCCGGTTGCCACCCCTGCCTTCGGAAGCCCCTGCCTTCCGAAGCCCCTGCCTTCTGTGGGCCACAGCCCCGTCTCCCCAGCCAGCCTCTCAGAGGGCTCCCAGGCCCGCGCCCCGCGGACGGAGGTGCCCACCGTTGAAGGTCAGCGGCGTCTGCAGCTTCATGAGCGCGATGTCATTGTTCTTGGTCTTGGAGTCGTAGTGCGGGTGAGAGATGACCTTGCCCACGCGGTGCGCGTTGCCGTAGAACATGGCAGACTGTCTCAGGATCCCCGCAAAGGCCATCCAGTACCGGGGGCTGTTCAGAGGCCTGGGGGTGGGAGGGGAGGGGGCAAAGGTGAGTACACTCAGCAGCTCAGAGCCACAAACTCCAAACGCTCCTTCAATGAGCAGAACTCACCTGCCGGAGGCAAGCATCCCAGGGGGTGACGGGACCGCCAAAGCCAGCGAGACTGGAGAGCAGGTGCCGGGTCTCCCCTGTCCCTGCTTCGGCCCGGCCCCCCCTGCACACCTTCCCGCCTTCTAGCCCCCCCTACCCCCTGACTCCTGGCTGAGTCCCGTGCTCCAGCCGGCAGCAGCCCTCGGACCCTCGCAATTCAGAGAACACTGTTTCTTGGATCCTACCCGCCTCTCGGAGGTTCTAAACTTCGTTTCTGGCAGGACTGGGTCTTACCTGCCCTGATGTGCTAGGGATTTCCTGACACTCAGTAGGTGCTTTATGAATGTGCAGGGACCAATAGCCTCTAGGTCTCCAGTCCTCACCTTCCTTCAGGTGTTTCTCACACGCCTGTCATGTGTAGACACCTTATATGTACCGCTTGAGGCCACACAACCCAGCCAGGCCCAGCCTCAGGCTGAACCAGAAAATGGCTCTGCTGAGTGAGTTTTTCTCCAAATCGACATGTGAGCAAAAAAATCCATGTGTAAGCCCTACCCGCTGTGGCTCAGTGGATAGAGCATCGGCTTTCGGACTCTAAGGTCCCAGGTTCCATTCTGGTCAAGAACACATGCCCGGGTTGTGGGCTTGATCCCCAGTAGGGGGCGTGTAGGAGGCAGCTGATCAATGGTTCTCTGTCATCATTGATGTTTCTCTCTTTCTCTCCCTCACCCTTCCTCTCTGAAATCAATACAGATATACTTAAAAAAACAAACAAACAACAACAACTAAAAAACAACTCTATGTTTAAGGAAAAAAAAGGGGAGCCGAAACCAGTTTGGCTCAGTGGATACAGCGTCCATCTGCGGACTGAAGGGTCCCAGGTTCGATTCCGGTCAAGGGCATGTACCTTGGTGGTGGGCACATCCCCAGTGGGGGGCGTGCAGGAGGCGGCTGATCGATGTCTCTCTCTCCCATCGATGTTTCTAATGCTCTACCCCTCTCCCTTCCTCTCTGTGAAAAATCAATAAAATATATTTTTAAAAAAAGAAAGAAAAGAAAAAGTGGGGGTGGGGACAGAATCTTCCACAAAAGCTAACGCTATAAATTCTGCCTTCCCCTCGCCCCTCCCAACCGGCTGTGCGGAACCTTCCAGCAGGGCAGAGTGCGTTCCCGGAGTGTGTCTGCGTGTGGCCTCTCCCAGGACGGTCGTCCGGAGACCAGAGCTCCCCCGAGGGCAGGAAAGGCCAGTGACACCCCAGCCCGACGCTGTGTCCTTGCTCCCAGGACCCTGCCTTCAGTGGACGCCCATGCACACCTGCTGGGGGGTGGGCGTGGCCACAGGCATCACGTGCGGTGGCTCCTCTGACCCTCCCAGGGATGGAGGGGCACCAGTACAGCCCCACTTACACACACAAGGAAACTGGGGCTTGAAGAGGTCAAAAGACTTCGCTCAAGGTCACGTGGCCCCGAGCCGCGCCCCCACCACCCAGGAGCCCGCTTCCCCCGGGGGAACCTACTCCTCCACGCAGTGGGCGGCCGTCACGATCCACTCGGGGGTGATGATGGAGCCTCCGCAGACGTGGACGCCCTGGACGTGCAGGCTGACCTGCCAGGGCCAGTCCCCGGGCGCGGCGCTCGACCCGCCCACGATGCGGCTCTGGCGGCCCATCTTCGAGTTGACCCCGCACTCTGCACGCCGCAAGCACAACGGAGCAGGCCGGTGAGCGGGATCCGGGCCGCCCTGCACCCCCATACCCACCCGTGCAGCGCGCACGCCCAGACCCCGCCCGTCTCCCAGGCCCCGCCAGGCTGCGGGACCACTATTCCCCCCTCTCATTCCAGGATATTGGGAGTCTGACTTTTGGAGAACATGGCCTGGTCTCCTTTAGGTGGGAGGGATAAGGGACACCCCAGTCACCCTGAGCTCCCCCCACCCTGCCATGTGCCTCTCTGACTGCCACTGTGATTCCAGACACCCAGCGTGGATCCTGGGGGGACAAAAGCCCTGGATCTCCTGAGCCCCAGAGGGACTGAAAGTTCAGGGGTGCAAGATCGTAGAGCGAAGTGAAGGAGGGATTCCGCCGGTGTGCTGGTCACCGGCCCACCCGGTGCTGGCAGGGCTGGAGGGCGGGCCGGGCACCTTGCTCCCTTGGTACCTACCCTGTTTCCCCGAAAGTAAGACATCCCCCGAAAATAAGACCTACTTCCAGTTTTGCCTCTCGCTGTCATATCAGGCAACGTAAGACCTCCCCGATCATAAAGCCTCTCCTGAACATCAGGCCTCCCCGGAATAGAAGGCCCCCAAAGCTACCGCCAGGCGTCTGCCTCCTGATGTAAAGAGACCTCGCCCTGCCTGAACAGCTCCGGCTGCGCTGCGGCCCATCAGGGAGCTGGTTTGTGATGACAACAACTACCGGATTGTAGACAGGTCATCAATTTCCTTTTTTTTTTTTGTTCAACAATAAATGTGTACAGTGTTCTTCTTCATGGAAAAATAAGACCTCCCCTGAACATAAGACCTAGCGCCTCTTTGGGAGCAAACATTAATAGAAGACACTTTTATTTTCGGGGAAACAGGGTAAAGAAGCTTGAACCCAGAGCGGGGGGTCGGGGGGAGGGGGCTGGGAAGCTACTGCCAGGACCCCCGAGAGCATCTGCTAGCCTCACCCCTTTCGTCAGAGAAGCTGAGATCCAGGACGGTGAGCCCTTAAAGCAGTGGTTCTCAACCTTCCTAAGGCTGTGGCCCTTTCATACCGTCCCTCATGTGGTGGTGACCCCCAACCATACAATTATTTTTGTTGCTACTTCATAACTGTAATTTGCTACTGTTATGAATCTTAATGTAAATATCTGTGTTTTCTGATGGTCTTAGGAGACCCTGCTAGCTGTTCGAGACCCACAGGTTGAGAACTGCTGCCTTAAAGGAACAGGACGGGGCACCCCCGAAAGAGCGAAGCCAATGGCAGAACCTTCCCCGCTGCTAGGAGGTTTGCAAGCAGAAGCGATCCAAACCCAGCCGGGGCAGCCACAGGTCTCCGGCTCCCCCTCGGGGTGACTCAAGAGGGAACCCCTTCTCTCTCCGTCTTCCCAGACACAGGGGACCTGTGTCCGAAAACACAGGCCCGAAAGGGAAATGGAGGCTCACTTACCTATACAGCGTAGAGAAACCACTGTTTTTGAGGAACAGACATCGCTATGAAAGAAGAAAGACAACGGAGGTCACCACAGACGAGCCATGTGACTCTCAACATACTTAGAAAGTTTCCCAACGTCCCCACTCCCCTGCCCCATCCGCCGGTCACCCAGGGGCACAAGGCGGCACTCGGCGCGCACAAAGAGCCAGGCAGCTGTGTTTGGCTTCCTGGCGGGCAGACCGCAGCCCCGCTGTTTTGATGGGCACACCTGGCCGGACACAGCCACCTCCCGGGCGCACCCTGCACATTCCCAGGGACAGCCAGGCTCCAGAGGAAGTGGGCGCCCGGACACCTCAGCCAGCGGCCACCAGGAATGCAGACCCGCGTCCGGCCTCCCACTCGCGGGACGGAGGGACGGCGTGATTAACCCTCCTTCCCTGCCGCGGCACCTGGCCTGCGGGGGGTGGTGGCTGGCTAACACCTGGGACAGGCCTCTGCACAAAGGACGCTGTGTCTCTCATCAAAGAGCATCCGGACCATGACCAGCCTGGGGAGACTGTCAACATTTTAAATACACAGAGCTCCGCCCACCCCACCCCCACTTCCTGACCAGCAAGCGGTCTATCATGTGACCTGGGATCATGTGACCTGCATTGGGGTTCATTACAACCCACCGGGCACACTGTGACCCCCCTACCCCCCAGGGCTGCAGGTCAGCCTGGAGGTACAGGAAATGATGGCTGACGTGAGCGGCTGCCTCCTGGCCCTCCCAGGGCATCCGGTGACCCCGGGTATGGGGGCCGCGACCCACCATCCGGCTGCCTGGGGCTGCGGGGATTCCTGGAAGCTGGGCGTCAGTGCCAGGACCAGCCAAGGGCCAGGCAAGCAGGGCTGGTCACCCTGTAGGGACCTGGGGTGCTCTCTTCGTTTCTAGGGACCTTCCCCGGACGCGCACCGTCGAGTCAGCTCTCATATCCCAGATGGTGAAGAAACGAGTGTGGACTCTCGGCTTTGCAATGTCGTCCAATAGCGCAGAGGGCACAGGGTACAGAGACACGGCGCATCAACCTTCCCCGGAGTGAACCCAGAGCTGCTCCGGACAGGTGGCCCGCCCAGCGCCCATGTGCCTCTGCTCCCCGCAATGACAACAGCAGGGGCTGGGGCGTTGTGACTGGGGGTTGTCGCAGCTCCGAAGTCAGACTCGGGCCGGTGGTGCTGCTGCCCCGTGGCGTCCGGCCCCTGCCGCCGTTCTCATTCTCAACGTTCCCAAGGGGAGCGGCAGCCCCAGGTACCTGTGGTAGAGCTTCTTGTAGAGGTCCGTGTTGCCGGCGCTGATGTTCAGCTTCATGAAGCTGGTGGCCCCGCTGTCATCCACGATTCCTTGGCTAGAGTAGAAACTGTTCCTGGAAAAGAAGGGCATTCAGAATGATGGGTGAGTCGCGAGCGATTTCAAACCCCGTGCATGAACTTTAGATGATAAGGGATGCCTCAGCACGCTGGGAAACAGCATCACAGACGATGCACAATGTTGGAGAGTGGGAAGTGTTGAGCACGCCCCATTCCAGAGAGGCCATGGGCTATCCCCCAGATAGAGTTGTCAGTCAGTGCTGACATCAGGCCAGGCCTTGAGATACGGTTTCATGACCCCTTCCCAGCACATAGGCCTTTTTCCATAGAACACTGTCAGCTTTCTGAAGAACAGGATGACCCTGTGAACAACATGGTCGTCAACTCTGATGTTGCTGGGGGAAAAACTGTTTTGTCTTGGGTTGTTCGCTCTGCAAAAATCAGGATGTGGTAAATGTACTTAAAAGTGGTCCTGCACAAAGGGTCGCGGTTGCTCTCTGGACTCCCTGCGTGGAGAAAGGCAGAGCCGTCGCTGGCCAGCTCAGTAAATCCTTGCTTGCTTATTACCAACTTAGCAGCCTCCGTGGTCATTTGCAACTGGTCACTCGCATTCGCCCCACAACACAAGGGCCTGGTGTAAATAAGCATCTTTGGACCCGATACCCTGAAGGTCAGGCCAAGTCGCCCACCGGTGGGTGTTTCTAATCGAGTCTGGGCCAGGCCAAGGAAACGAGAAGGGACATGTGAACGTACACGCGGCCTAACAAAACTTACAGATGTTCAGGTGCCCGTTAGAAATACATTCATTCAGGCCCTGGACCGTGATGGGGGCTATGCTATATGCCCTTCTACCCTGCAGTGGGGGTGGCACTGAAGTATTTCATTAGCTAAGCTGCCATGGTTTCTAGCAAGTAGGGGTTCATCTTGAAACCTGGCCCATAGAGAACATCCAGTGATGGCCCAGAAGCCACCCAGGGACACCCCAAGCCAGGGATGGTGGTAATCAAATCCCACAGCCTTGCCTCGTGGGGGCAGGGGGCTGCCCGCGTTTCCCAGGGGTGCTCTGGGCGGGGACACCCGCTTCTCCTCTCCCTCCTTCCCTGTGGCCGCGGGCAGAAAGGAGTTCTCTCTCGTACATATCTGAGGATCCATGCTCCCACATTCAGAGGCCTTCACTGCCGCCCACGCGCATGCCGTGAAGATTGTGTGGGGTCTGTTCCTGCTGACCTTCCCCGCCCAGCCCTCCCCATGCACCCCAACCCCAGCTTCCCCACCAGGGTGGCCCTCTGTCTGCATCCGGGGGCCTGGTGACCTCAGCTCAGGATGGTCCTGAGTAACCAGGAGTGGATGGAGGTCAAGGCGTGGCTGGGTGGCTGGAGACAGACAGGGGGAGGGGAGCAGGGGTACTGGGGTGGGCGGCAGTGCCACCTGCTGGATTCCCAAAGCAGCGCTGGGAAGGAGACCCTGCAGGTGGTATTCGTGGGCTGGCACGCCCAGGGAGGGATGGCAAGATCCACTGGTCTTTCTGCTGGTCCCTGTCACCACGGTGCCCGCTCCAGCCGCGAGGCCAGGGGCCTGCCTCACCTGTAGCCCATGTCCTGGCACGCGGCCCGCCCGTAGCTCTCGCTCCAGTCGTCTCGGCACACGGGGTGCCAGGACTTGCGCTGGGAGGAGTACACCTGCAGGATGAAGTTGGGTCCGTAGAGACGCACTGCAGAGGAGAGAGGGGGCCGTGCGTCTCAGACGATCGTCCCAGCTGTGCACGGCCTCCCCCTCCCCCCGACACGGAGACTCGAGGTGGCAGTTCCTCTCCCCCCTGCACTGGCCACACAGGAGGGAGTGATCCGCTGTCTGTCTTCCCTGCTAAGAGGTGCTCTTAACCCCACAGAACTGAAAGCAGGGACTCGGACAAAACCTATGCACAGGCGTGCCCTGGGGGCACTCTTCCCTACAGCAAGGGTGGGGCAGCCCAAGTGTCCGTCAACAGATGGAGGTGCCATCCTCAGCCACCAAAGGAAGGAAGCACGGACACAGGGACAACATAAGCCCTGTCACGCACGGTCTGGATCTGTGTCTAGGAAAGGCCCAGAGGAAATCGGCCAAGCCCGGAGGGAGACAGAGGCCGCTGAGGGATTTGGGGGAGGGGGGAGGGGGAAGAAGGGGAGAGAGGGGAAGGGGCGGGGCTTGCTTCTGAAGTGACAATCGATGTGGCATGGATGGCTGTGCATCTCTGAATATGTATGTAAAACCACTGGGTTGTACACTTTAAATGGCAAAGATTGCCGAAACCGGTTTGGCTCAGTGGATAGAGCCTTGGCTTACGGACTGAAAGGTCCCAGGTTCGATTCCAGTCAAGGGCATGTACCTTGGTTGTGGGCACATCCCCAGTAGGGGGCGTGCAAGAGGCAGCTGATTGATGTTTCTCTCTATCCCTCTCCCTTCCTCTCTGTAAAAAAATCAATAAAAAAAAATATACATATATATATTTTTTTAAAAGGGCAAAGGTTATGGTCTGTGAGTGAGATCGCAATACAACTACTTTTGAGAATTGCTCTTTCAATCATCCCGTGGCCATCGCTGGCCCAAACCCTGGGCCCGGGCGGAGCCCCCAGGAATGTGCCAGGTCCCGGCATCAGGCCTTGCCCCTAAATTCATCCATGTTTTGCCAAAACCGCAGCTCTTTTGTGTACAGAGACAAAACTTGATAAATACAGTTAAAAATTTATAAAGCGTGATTCATCCACCTTCCTCACTTTTGGTTAGGAAAACCCTGTGGGATCGGGCCTAAACCGGCAGCTGGACAACCCCTGAGGGGTCGCGGATTGTGAGAGAGTGCAGGCCAGGCTGAGGGACGCACCACCCCCTGCCCCTGCACGAATTTCGTGCCCAGACGTCTAGTTGTATGTATTTATGTTTTTCCGATGTACGTATGCATTGTGAAATAATCGCCGCAATCAAGCTGATGAACATCTCCAGCACCCGGACCTGACTTTTCCTGCCCTCTTTGGTGTGAGACCACTTCGCTGCCCTCTTAGCAGCCCTCAGGTGTCCCAACCAGCATGGTGACAGTGGCACCTCACGTGGTTCTCCCGTTTCCCTCCCGACGGCTCAGTGTCCACAGAAAGCACAGCCACGGCCACAGGACGTGAACGGACGTGGAAATAAAGCTCCACCCGTGGCCCGTTCTCCGTGAGTGGCTGGTGGTCTTCCTGGACGAAGCCGTGTGTCCTGAGGACAATCACCTCCTCTCACATTGCATGCCTGTCCTGCTCTAGTGCAGACCACGCACGTCACGTCCGTCTACTTTGCTTTACGTGAGTCGCTGATGTGAGAATCAGATAACAGCACAACCTCACTGAGGGGACGCAGCCAATGACACACGCACACCCTCCGGCCCAGCAGTCTATTCTGGGACGGGGGACACGGTCCTCGAAGGGCTCGCGTGCTTGGCGCATCGACCACAAACGGGGGCAGAACTAACTGTCCCCAGGAGGAGACTGGGACGGAGGGCGTGGCCACGCGCAGGGACTCTGGGCAGCAGAGGGGACGGGGAGGACCCGGGTCCCGATTCCAGGCTGCGTGTCAGCACATGATGTGGAGCCGGCTGCATGGCAGCCACAGGGAAATGGCCTTAACATGCAAACAGTATGTGCTTGTTAATGCAACATCTCTCCTGAAGGAGAAGCAAGAAACGCCTGTTAGCTGCACCTGAAAAACACCATGATTGGCTGGTGAACAGGCATGCATGTGTGTGTGTACATACATGGTGCATCTAAATGAGAGTGTGTGCATGGTGTGTGTGTGTGTGTATATGAGAGTGCATATATGTGGTGTGTCTGTGTGAGACTGTGCGTGTGCATGCATGTTTGTATAGCAGTGTGCATACATGAGAGTGTATGTGGTATGTGAGTGTGTGTGTGTAAGCAGAGTCGGGGGATGGGATCTCACTGCATACCTTTCGGTACTTCCTGAATTTTGATCTACTGGAGCACACTAACTCTGCAGTATTTACAGACATACAACGTACCTGTTAAAGGAGAGCGAGGGAGAGACTGTCCAGGTAACACGCGTCTGTCTCGCACACACGCACACAGAAAATATCCAAAGCTATTCTTCCCAGAACCTCCACCGCCCCCTTTCCGTGAGACACGGTGACAAATGTCAGCGCTAACACGGAGGCAGGCACTCTGTCCCACGTCTGAATCGGGTGTGAGCCATGTGCCAGTACAAATGCTCCCCGATCGGGAGCTCCTGGCAAAGAGGCTTCCGCCTGCGGACACGGGTGAGCCGGTGGCGGCGGAGGCCAGCCCGGGCCCGGCCTCCTGAGGCGGAACCAGGAGCAGAACCCACCGCGCACCCACACAGGCGCTCGCTCGCCCTGGAAGCGAGGACGAGAGGGAAGGGAAAGGTGTGGGAGGCCCCGGGCGGGGGGAGGCCCAGGATGTGCGTTCTTTCCCGCCGTGCGCTGCCTGAAGCGTGCCTGAAGCGTGCCCAGCTCAGCGGCCCGGCCTTCTAGTCTGGACTGGGGACCAGGGACATTTGCCCCCAACTCCGGCAGCCAAGCCTCAGGGCCCGCTCACAGCCCCACAGACACAGGGCGCCCAGCTTCCCATTCACTCCCTTTTACTGCATGGGGGACCTCTGTGGCCGATGGGAGTGGGCGTGTCCCCTGTCCCAGGGACTGGCCCGGCCATGTCCCTCCCACCGCCGTGCGCTGCAGAGTGAGGAGCGCACCCCCTCTGACTGAGCCTGTCTCCTCATCTGAAAATCGGGGTTACCCAAAGGCTCCACGCAGGGACTCATGATGCAATGGACATGGCCTGCAACCATCACGCCCCGGACACGGTGGCCCCAGCGCCCAGCCCCCGCCCCCCGCAGCTTCCCACTCACCGCACTGGTTCTCGTCCTCCCCGCTGGGACAGTGCAGGATCCCGTCACACCAGAGGGAGGCGCTGACACAGGTCCCCGAGGAGCCGCACTCCATCCCCGACACCATGCACCTGTTCTCCACTGCAGGGGGCGGCAGGGGGACAGCCGTCAGCCTCAGGCACCCAGGGACCTGCCCCCGCCCCCCACACTCTGCCATCCCTCCCAAACCACAAAGCGGGGGACCCCGCCCCCCTTCATTTAATAAGGAGGGCATGTGTCCCGGCTGCAACAGAGCAGAGAACACGGGGCTGCGGCCCCAGCCGGATGGCTCAGGAGGTGAGTGTGTTGTCCCGATAAAGCCAAGGCTGCGGGTTCGATCCCCAGGCGGGGCACATGCAGGAATCAAGCAATGAAGGCATAAACGGGTGGGACAAGCCACTGGTATTTCTTCTTCTCGCTCAGATGTATGGGTAAAAATTTAAAAATACAACAACAATCTTAAAAAAAAAAAAAAGGAAACGGGAACAGGGTGGAGGCCAGCCAGGCAGAACCCTGGTCACGCCCCTCTCCGGGCCAGAGGGACGGCTGCCAGCCTGGGACCCGGGAAGACTCGCACCCTCGCTGCCCACCCCATTACGTGACTCCCCCGTGCCCTCCGCTCTGGGAAAGCCGGGCGGCAGGAGGAGGCAGGCTGGCCTGCAGCCATACCGTGCGTGTTCCAGGGCCTCGGGACGGGGGAGCCTGCGTGCAGAGTGCCAGGTGGACCTAGTGCCCGGACCCCTGGGCCAGCGTGGGAGGTCAGCAGCACGGAAATGGACGGGCGGGGACCGGCCTCGGATTAAGAGGCAGCGCGCCACCCAGACAGGAGGCGGCCTGCTCCCGAGACGGTCTCTCGTGCCTTGTCCCGG
>PVJN01059320.1:0-11891 GCA_004026805.1 Lasiurus borealis
CAGTCCTGAGGTTTCTGATCCCCGGGGTTACCCCAGGCTCCTGTCTGCCTTTGTACAGCAGGGGAGACGCCCCGCCCCCACCCCCACCCCCTGTCTGAACATGAGTCCCAGGCCCTAGAAGTGGCACTGGCCTTCCTTGCCAATCTCTGGATAATCCCCTCCGCCGGCCCAGGGCGGGAGATCCAGCACCGGGGAGACATGACTGCGTTTCCCGATGGCTTCTGCGTGTTTCTCTGTGGCTGCTTCTAGCTGCTGTGTCCTTCGTCAACGCTCCTAGTGTGGGGGGTCCAAAACAAGTCACCCCGAGATGCGCCTCTGTGTACGCAGAGGGTTTTGAGCTAAAGGCTCCAGAGAAGCTTCCCCCCTCCCTCTTTTCTTTTTTTTTTTAAATAAATATATTTTATTGATGTTTTTTACAGAGAGGAAGGGGGAGGAATAGAGAGTTAGAAACATCGATGAGAGAGAGAAACATCGATCAGCCGCCTCCTGCACGGCCCCTGATGGGGATGTGCCCACAACCAGGATACATGCCCCCGACCAGAATCAGACCTGAGACCTTTCAGTCCGCAGGCCGACACTCTATCCACTGAACCACACCAGTTTTGGCAAGACGACTTTTTAACCCAGGAAAATCTTCTCAAAAGTTGGGGGTCGTCTTATAGGCCGGGTGTCATCTTATAGGGCAAATATATCCCAAACTCTATATTTTAACTGGAAAAGTTGGGGGTCGTCTTATACACCGAAAAACAGGGTACTTACCATGATTTCCCAGAAACAATTTTTCCGAAACAAAAGATACCCTCGTGACGTGTCCGGAGGGGTGTTTGGGGGGGGGGGGATCTCAGGAGAAACAGGGGCTCCGTGATGCTCCGCTTACACAGCTAAGAACGAGCCGCGTGTCCGTCTCCTCAGCAGATCCAGGCGGCCATCTTTCCAGAGGGGCCAGCCTCCACCCTCAGGGGCGTGGCGTGTCAGGAAAGGCTCAGGCCTTCCACAGGCCTTTTGTCCCACAAATAGAGGGGAGGCCTCCTTCGCCCGCCAGCAGCGATTTGGAGGGGAGCCGGGAACTGCATCCAAAACCAGGTCTCTCCTTGGTGGTGGGCCGGAGCACCCACTTCAGCTTTCTTCCCGGAGCTCAGAGCGGGGAAACGTGGGGGAAGGGAAGGAGACCCTGTGGAAAAGCTTCCCTCCCGTTTCCCAAGCCAGACCCTTCCACCCGACGTCTTTGTCACATGCATGTAGACCAATGTCAAAATGACAGAGAACAACAACAACAAATATCCCATCAGCTTCTCCCTCTCCGCGGTTAACCATAAGTGTCTGAGAGGCACACAAGCCTGCGGTGGGGAGGAAAATAATAATGTGGCTCAGTAATAGACTTCTATTTCTGGCGCGTAATCACCAAGGACAGAGGACCGGGGGCATGCGTTTATTGAGCACTTACTACGTGCCTAGCTAGCTGCGTGGGCTAGAAACTAAGGGGAGTAGGACCTTTCTGAACAGACTCCTGGGAACGAGACACGGTAAAAGCAAAGCAGCAAACAAAAGTTCTATAGAAACTGGGAATCTGCCAAAGGGTAGGAAACAACATGAAAGGGACGTTGCCAAGTTTTGGGGGAGGGTCCTTTCCTCCCCGGGGAGAAAGAGCCTCGCTCAAATTCTCTTCACTTTCTCTTTTCTTTTTTTTTAATATATTTTATTGATGTATTACAGAGAGGAAGGGAGAGGGATAGAGAGTTAGAAACATGGATGAGAGAGAGACATCAATCAGCCGCCTCCTGCACGCCCCCCACTGGGGATGTGCCCGCCACCAAGGTCCATGCCCTTGACCGGAATGGAACCTGGGACCCCTCAGTCCGCAGGCCGACGCTCTATCTGCTGAGCCAAACCGGCCTCGGCTCTTCACTTTTTCTTTAACTCAACAGACTGAGATGGCTCCTGCTGCACTGGTGGGGAGCAGGGATCCAAAGAGAAACTAATTCCCACTTATAGATATCCCCTCTCTCTCCTCCTCCACCCCCCCTCAACCCCCAGTCAAAACAGAGTGTGACCACTAGTCGTTCACACTGAGGGGTGGCTTGGCCGATTACAGTTCAAACAGTGCTTATTTACACAAAAACGTGACCGCCACCACGCTTGGGCATTTTAAGTCTGTTTCTCCCCACGGTGGGAGGAGTTTCAGACACCCCTGGGCAGGCTGGAGGCGGAAGAAGTTGGAGCCTAGAATCAATTTAGTCCTGCTCATCCAGCTGGCCCTGAAAGTCTCAGCTCAAATGCCACCTCTTCCGACAGCCCTTCTGTGTATGACCTTGACCTAACGTTGGTCTTCTACTACATCGCGCTGTTTTGTTCCATCTATACCACTTATTACCATAAGTTCTCTCACTTGGGTCCTTGCTCTGTGCTCCCCTGCATTTTTCTCCGACCGCTGTGCCAGCAGAAACCTTGTCAGATTTATTTTTTCCTCTCTGTCCGGGGCCTAACCCACTGGCTAGAACGTAAAAGGTTTGTCAGAGTGTCATTGCTGAGTGAATGAGTGAGTCAGTGGATGAATGAATATATTTGATTTAATTCCTCAAGAGAGTTCTATACGACATGTACAGTCCATTAATATTTGACAAGGGAGTCAAGGATATTCAGAGGAGACAGTCTTGTCTCTTCGCTTAATTAAATCCAGGAGAAACTGGATAATCGCATGCATAAAAGTAACATTGGGCCCCTCTCTTACCCTCCTCACAAAAGGTGACAAAATGGATTAAAGACTTAAGTGTAAAGCCCATAACTAAAAAACTCCTAGAAGAAAACATAAGGAAATTTTTCCTTCACATGGGTCTTGGCAATAATTTTTGGATAATAGAGAGTTAGAAACATTGGTGAGAGAGAAACATGGATCAGCTGCCTCCTGCACACCTCCTACTGGAGATGTGCCCGCCTGCAACCGAGATACATGCCCTTGACCGGAATCGAACCTGGGACCCTTCAGGCCGCAGACCAGTGCTCCATCCCCTGAGCCAAACCAGTCAGAGCTAGAAGTATTTTAAAAGTACTGTTCCCACCTGGGGTTTCCGGAACCGTGCAGGGAGAGTAAACACTAAGGCTCCATGAGGATTGTAAACTCTCAGGAGAGATCGTTATGTTGTTTTTCATCGCTCTGACCAAGGCCTGAGGCAAACACCTTTCCTCCGTGGCTTTTCCTTTCTTCTAACCAACAACGTTCCACTTGAGAAGATAGATGGTTTTGCTTTTATTTCCAGTTTTGCTTTGTTTTCGATTCGTTTTGTTTTTGTTTGGGGGAGCACGGATGTTGGAGAACCTTCGCTTTTTTTCCAGAAACTCCCTGCTCGTTCCCACAGGCCTTGACTCTGCTTCCCCTCCAGAGAACCCAGCTCCCAGGCTCGGCCAAGTCCCAGAGCGAACCGAGGCTTCAGCATGTCGACGGAAAGGGCCACATGCTAAGCTGAGAAGCTCCGAGGAGGCCTGTGTGCCGGCCTTCCACCCCCAGGGACCCAAAGCAGCCTGCCAGCTAAAAGCCAGTCAAGACCGGTCAGGTCCTGGGCCCGGCTCTTCCCTGACCAAGGCCGATCCTTTCCTTAACTGCCCCTGTCTGTTGTCTTCTCGCATCCACGATAAATACCTTGGAATGCTGGGATAATTTCCTTCCCCCCTCTGCCCTCCGCCCCCGGACCCCTCAGGGCACAGCCCCAGCCCCAGAGCAGAGACCACAGACCCCCTCATTGGTACTGTTACCATGTTTTTGCTGACTCTGCTACACCCACAAGTATGGCCCTAGCCGGTGTGGCTCAGTGAACAGAGAGCGTCAGCCTGCCGACTGAAGGGCCCCAAGTTCAATTCCGGTCAAGGGCACATGCCTGGGTTGCAGGCTAGATCCCCAGGGGGTGTTTCTAACACTCTCTCCCCACCCTCCCTTCCTCTCTAAAATCAATAAAGATACAGCGGTACTTCAAGATACAAGTGCCCTAACATATGAGATTTTTTAGATACGAGCCATCGAGCGAGCGATTTTTGCTTTGAAATACGAGCAACATTTGAGATAGGAGTCATCGCGCGGATCGGCCGGCTGCACACGACCCACCAGTTTACCGGGACTCGAGCGTCTCATAGTTTCCCACACCTCAAGATTACAGAAAGAATTAAGCTCGTATCTTGAGGTACCACTGTATGCAGTAAACAAATTAAAAGCAGATAAAAGAAGTATGTGTCTATTCAGCTTACTTTTTATCCCATCCCAGGGATTCCCTCCCACACCCTATTTTGCCTTCTCCCACCTCCCTGATCCCCAATGGAGTTCATGGGACCTGGGATGGATGCTGAACTCATTTGCTTGAAATGTACACAATGAAGTCCAAAGCTGGGGGATTCTCTGGAGCCTTTTCTCAATGAGCAGAGATGTTGCTTTCCAGCAATTGTCATCGGTTTGGCTCCAATAAGCTCATAAAAATTCCCTCTGGGTTTAAATGCTTCTTACACGGACAAGAGTTGGCTGACCGCTCTGGTTTAAAACTCTCCCCTCTGCTAACTCCCCCACCCCCCGCCGCCCCGTGAATGTAAGTTCCTTATACGTGTAGCTGTGTTTCTAACGGAATGCCTGATGGATGTTATCCAGTGCGTTATGCATTTGTAATGGAAATTTTCTCAGAATTTCCAGTCAGCCGCGCTACTAGAGGCAGGAGTCCATTCCCAGCTCCGGAGGTGGGGCTTCTGCCCCCACCAAGTCCTCCAGCTCCGTCTGCTTGGTCAGGGAAGAGGCCGGGCCTAGGACCTGACCGGTCTTGACTGGCTTTTAGCTGGCAGGCTGCTAAAACATATATATATGTTGTTTTTTTAATTGATTTTTTTTTTTACAGAGAGGAAGGGAGAGGGGTAGAAAGTCAGAAACATCAATGAGAGAGAGACATTGATCAGCTGCCTCCTGCCCCCCACTGGGGATGCGCCTGCAACCAAGGTACATGCCCTTGACCAGAATCGAACCTGGGACCTTTCAGTCCGCCGACTGACGCTCTATCCACTGAGCCAAACCGGTCTCAGCTGTAACTTAGTCTTTTAATCTGTGGAATGGGATAGTGGCTATTATCTTGCTTGTTATTATTATTATTTTTTAAAAATAATCGAGAGGGTTCAATGTGACAAGTGGGTGTGAGAGTCCTTTGCTAACAGCAGGCCGCTCTGTAACTGAGCGACAGCCTGGAGCCCGCCTTCCCAAGGAGGAAGTGAGGGTTGCAGAGAGCTTTTAGGGAGCTGGCACGTGGTGTATATACGGCTTGTATCTTCCTTCCCCTCATAAGCAACACCGTCCCACGGTAAAGAGCCAGGATGGGAAGAAACCTCAAGGAGAAGCTGTATATTCTTGCATCTTGGGAACTCAGCCTCTCTAAATATTTGTGTCCATTCAATTCCATTTCTTTGGTTCCGTCTCACTCTTTTGAGTTTTTTTCACGTTGTTAATAAAACAAAATTCAACCGAGTCCAGTGGAAGATCTCATTGGCTCCATCAAGCCATTCGTGAGTCCAGCGGCACCCCAGCTGGACAGCAAGGCTCTTGGAGGGCTGGACACAGAAGTTTGTGCAGTCGGAAGGGTGAGGCCGGGGCTTGTATGAACAAAAGAAGGGAAGGATCGTCTTGGGCCTGGGCATCTCTGCTCTGGGAGAGGGGAACTGGAAGGGTTTTTATGATGCAGATTTTCTCTTCTTCCTATGGCAGCGGTTCTCAACCTGTAGGTCGTGACCCCTTTGGGGGGGTCAAACGAACCTTTCACAGGGGTCGACTAAGACCATCAGAAAACACCTATTTCCCATGGTCTTAGGAACCAACACACCGCTCTTCAGTGTAGCAAAGTGTAGCCATGTCGTTTACTGTTGTCCTAGGAAGACTGTTACCCATGCTACACCATGATTCAAGACAAAATTTCATTTATTTGTAATTAGAAATAAATATTTCACAATATATAATTACATAATGTTTTTGTGATTAAATTATGCTTTAATTATGTTCCATTTGTAACAATGAAAATACATCCTGCCTATCAGATATTTACATTACAGTTCATAACAGTAGCAAAATTGCAATGATGAAGTAGCCACGGAAATAATTTCATGGTTGGGGGTCACCATCACACGAGGAGCTGTCTTAAAGGGTCGCAGCATTAGGAAGGTTGAGAACCGCTGTCCTATGGTGTGTGTGTGTGTGTGTGTGTGTGTGTGTGTGTGTGTGTATGTGCTGGGAGAAAGGGGTGATAAAGACACCCCGCATGAGAGATCGCCTTACTTGTGCATGTTTCTGGGAGACACTGAAACTAAGATGAGATCAGCCATGAAATCCAGATTTGGGATCAAGAGCTTTTTAAGCATAAGTGACACCATTGGGGAGCTGTCCTTTTCTGTTTCACAGCATCAGCTGAGCTCCTTGCACCGAGCAAAACCCCTTCCTAAGGGTTCCCTGTCGCACTGTCCCTCTGGCTCCCGTGGCCAGGGCGCTGCTCTGAGCATGCTGAGGGCTGCCGCCGTTAGATGCCTGCCCGTGGTGAGCGGGTACTCCCGTGGTCCCCGTGAGCTTTGCTCCCCGCACTCATGCCTCTGTGCAGTCCCTGCCCACGTTGACTCTGAACTTGGCCATGTGACTAGCTTTGACCAGTGGGAGCACAGCCTGCATGAGGTAAGGGGAGGCTTGAGTACGTGCACACTGGGGCTCGTTCTCTTGGACTTCTTCTTGGAAGCCATCCACTGGCCCACAGGGAAGCTCAGGCAGCCGTGTGAAGAAGAACCGAGGTCCCAGCCAGCGGTCTCTGGCTGAGCTCCCCACAGGGGGCCAACGCCACTCCTGCTGGCTCTAGCAGTTGCGGCCACCAGATCGTTGGGCCATTTCAGTACTCAACACTCACCACGATCATCTGGTCAACCCACAGACTCACGAGAAATACTAAATTCCACTATTATAAGATAAACCAGAGACCCGGCGCATGGAATTCGTGCATGGGTAGGGTCTCTAGGCCTGGCCAGCAATCAGAACTGATGGGGGCCTTCCGACTGCCGGCTGGGACCTGCCTTCATTCCGAGGGGCCCCCTGGTGGTCAACACACATCATAGCGAACAATCAGAACTCCCCATCTCCCACTCGAACTCCACAGGGGACACTTTGCATATTAGCCTTTTATATGTATAGATAATAAATTCTACTGTTTCAAGTCACTAAGTTTGTTTGACAGCAACAGATAAAACGAGTATCAACTCTCCCTTTTTCCCCATTAACAAAATCCCAATTTTATTTGGTATGCCGCATACCCAACTAAGAATCTACACTTCCTTCCCTTCCTTTCAGCTGGAAGTGACCATGTGACACAGTTTGGGCCAATGGCATGGAGAGATTTAGGTGGGGCTTTCAGAAAAGTCCCTCTCAGAGGTCAGACAGCACAGGCCTCTCCCTGCTTCCTGCCTGGAACACAGACGTGGGGCTGTAGGTGAGTCAGCGCCTTCTCCCAAGGAGGGGAAATTCCAGAGGCGCTCAAAGACCTCAGACCCGACCTCCTTAAGCCGCCGACCCAAAGCAAGTGACGTGTCCAAATCTGGAGCAAACAAGCCTCTTTTGTTACCGCCGTTCTGAACAGCATTGTTATCGCCGCCACGGGCAGCTGGTCCCAACACCCAGGAGGCTTCGGTTGCGATATTATTTACTGGCACGGAGCTGCCCGAGTCGTCCTCGGTAGCCAGGCTGCACGTGTGAAGGGGAGTCTCTGCGGGCGGGAGGAGTTTACGGACAGTTAGGTGCCACCAGGTTTCTGCAGGAGAGTGTGCCTCGCGTGTCCAAGAGCAAAGCACGCCCTGCGAGGTGGCTGTGCAAAGCTGCAGGATCGTGCGAAAGAACCGGAAAGCAACGCGGGGTCATTTGCTGGGTCCTCTGGGGCACTCTTGGTCCCTGTGTATCTACAGGCCGTCTCCCCAGATAGTTCGGAAGCTCCTTGGAGAAGTCAAACACACTACATGACGAAGTCTTTTCTTCTTCTCCTTTTTTAAAAATACATTTTATTGATTTTTTACAGAGAGAAAGGGAGAGAGATAGAGAATTAGAGACATGGATGAGAGACATAGATCAGCTGCCTCTTGCATAGGAAATGTGCCTGCAACCAAGGGACATGCCCTTGACCGGAATCGAGCCTTGCAGGTTGAGAACGTCTCATTGTTTATCTGTGTTGAGTGCTGCACCTTATATATGATTAGTTGGTAAGTGTCCGTGTAAGACTTAGCAAATAGTATCCTAGGAATGTTCATGACATTTTAGACATATTTTTACAGATTTTTAGAGAGGAAGAAAGAGAGAGAGAGAGAGAAACATTGATATGAAAGCAAAACTCAGCTGGTTGCCTCTTGCCCAGCCCTTACTGGGGAGTGAGCCTGCAACCTGGGCATCGAACTGGCTGTGAATCAGACTTGCAACCTTTCCGTGTACTGGATGATGCCGGCCAGGACACCTGTGACATTTTTAATGACAGTTGGATTGATTTCACTATAGAGCACTATTTCTCCCCAGATTCTACTTAACACCGGAACCCGCCCCTCCCTTTTATCCGTGTCTGTGACTGTGAAGCCAGTCCATCTTGGTGGCCTCTGTGTGCTGAGGGTTCCAGGAACCACGAGAGGAAGTCCCCTCTCTTCCTGCCCCGCAGCCTCCGTGGCCTCCTGGTCCAGGCCGCGCTGTGGAAGGACCGTTTCCACGGCGATCTGTCCGGCTCCTCGCATTCTGCCCTCCTCTCCTCTGGTTTGTCACCGGGCACTCAGCGAGGCGATCACGCTGTTTGTCTTCTTGTTCGGAAACGCGGGGAGTCAGACCATCCATCACAGCCCCAACTCTGAAAAATCACAGGCGGCACCCGCTCCCAAACGTGGGAAACCTGCTGCAGGCCGTGCGTGGCGAGCGGAGGAATGTGTGTTCGGGCAAAGCAAACAGGGGCTGTGGAGTTTGGGGGAATGTCTGTCTGGCGCGGTCACAGGCCTGAGCGCTGACAGTCTGCAGTGGGAGCGTCTCTGAAAGTGTGTTCGCTCGCCCAAAGTCCAATTCCAAAAAGAGCAAGCAATCTACTGCACGTAGCCTACTGATGGCTTTGTTTTTTATTGATTTATTTTTTAAATATATTCTTATTCCAAGAGGAACGGGAGGGAGAGACAGAAACGTCAATGATGGGAGAGAATCATGGACCGGCTGTCCCTGCATGCCCTCCACACGGGGATCGAGCCCACAACCTGGGCATGTGCCTTGATCGGGAATCGAACTGTGACCTCCTGGTTCATTGCTTGATGCCCAACCACTGAGTCACGCCGGCCGAGCCAGAACCTCCTTTAAGGATGTGAGTTATGCCCTGATTGGTTTGGCTCAGTGGATAGAGCGTCGGCCTGCGGACTGAAAGGTTCGATTCCGGTCGAGGGCATGTACCTTGCTTGCGGGCACATCTCCAGTGTGGGGCGTGCAGGAGGCAGCTGATCGATGTCTCTCTCTCATCGATGTTTCTGACTTTCTATCTCTCTCCCTTCCTCTCTGTAAAAAATCAATAAAATATATTTAAAAAATTATTTAAAAAAAAAAGAATGTGAGTTATAGGGGAGGGCAATAGGGGAAAAAATGAATTAATTAAATAAAAAAAAAAAAAGGATGTGATTTATGCCCTGACCGGTTTGGCTCAGTGGATAGAGTGGCGGCCTGCCGACTGAAAGGTCCTGGATTCGATTCCGGTCAAGGGCATGTACCTGGATTGCAGGCACATCTGCAGTAGGAGGTGTGCAGGAGGCAGCTGATCAATATTTCTCTCTCATGGATGTTTCTACCTCTCTACCCCTCTCCCTTCCTCTTTCTAAAAAATAATCAATAATATATATATATTTTTTAAAAAAAGGATGTGAGTTATACTCTAGCTCTTAATCAGGTGCATTCAGACCTGATTAACATGTGTTAACGTAAAAAAACCATTGACACCTGTGAAGCGTTTTTGTGAGTTTATTTGAACCAAACTGTGGACCTAATCCGGGAAGCAGAACCTCAATGACTGAGATAATGTCTCCTACTGATGACTTTCTAGAGAGCGACAAAAACGGAACAGCGACCGTGAATGACAGAAGCTACTGGCGACAGAACCTTTGAAAACAGACAGGAAGCCGTAACAGGTGCGCACTGACCCTCCGCACCAGGGGCACACGGTGTATTATACACCCACTGCTTGGGCCGGGAGACACCACTGAGGACACCTCACAGGCGGAAGGTGGTCCCGGTCAAGCAGACAAACATCGCAGAGCTCAGGTTTAACGCCCGAACCAGTTTTGGCAAGAAAGGTTTTTCTATCAATATTTGGCTTTCTTTTTCTCCGTAGGTCATCTCCCCCAACCTCTGACTGCGTTTTCGTTCCATTCTCTGGAACAATATGGCCACAGTCCTCTCCATCCCGCTGCCTCCACGCAGACCCAGATGTGCGATCAGAACCTGACCGAGCACCCGCTATAGTGGAGGGTTACTTTTCTGCTTTCGTTGGCACCTGTCTCTAGTTCCTCCTTCAGGGACAGTTTCCCGTGACCCCCAACAAGTCTTAGCTTTGGTAGCCCTGACTTCAGAAGTTCGTCGTCACCTGGAAGCTGGGGGAGAAATGGAGTGAGAGAGAAGGGCTGTGACATTTCACGTTAAAAACGGAAACCCTGGCCCCCCCAGTCTGTGAGTTTCGCTTACAGGTCCTCTAAGCCCGGCCGGGCAGCGCTCACCGGAGCTGAGGACGTAGCTGCTGGAAGGGCCCGGCTGGCCGGCTCCGAGGCGGGGAGAGCAGGGCTGCGTGCCGAAATGCAGGAGAGCACGGCTTAGAGGGCCCTTTAAGCTCCCCGCCCGGGCTGAGAGCGCCGGCTGGAAAAATTCCGAGGCCGTGTAATCTGAGGTCCTTGTTTACTGACTAGGAAAGTGGGACCAGGAAACATTCAGACACTTTGGTGAAGTTCAAGTGGCAGGTTAGCAGAACGTGCTCTCAGGGCTCCTAGTCCCCAGATCACACCTCGGCTACCTTGATTCAAGGGAAATTCCTCTGTGGATGAAAAGGTCTCACCAACTTTACGTAGGCGAGGTGGCTCTTTTACGTTTGTTTTTATCTCTCAGACATGTTTACCGGGCCTGCGCTCCATCAGAGGGCGTGCTCCAGGCGTTCTAAATCCGATTAGCATTTCTGAAAGACCTGGGCCAAACCAACCGAAACAACAGCTCGGAGAAGATCCCAGAGGCCACTGCAGTGCCTGGCAGGTGGCTGGCCGGGAGCTCCGGCCTGAGTTTCAAGAAAGGGCGGTCTGGGAATGGGCCTTGGCACATCGGATCAACCCTCAGAGTCCTTTCCTCCTTCCCAGCCCCTCAGGCAGAGCGGCTGGTGGCAGCGGGGGGGAGTCTAAGCTGAGGAGGAGAAATGGACAAGCCGAAACCGGTGTGGCTCAGTGGATAGAGTGTAGGCCTGTGGACTGAAAGGTCCCAGGTTCGATTCCGGTCAAGGACATGTACCTTGGTTGTGGGCACATCTCCAGTAGGAGGTTTGCAGGAAACAGCTGAACTATGTTTCTCTCTCATCGATGTTTCTAACTCTCTGTCCCTCTCCCTTCCTCTTTGTAAAAAAAAATCAGTAAAATATATATATTTTTAAAAAAGAAATACACAAGCCATCTCTAGAGCCCAGGGCTGACAGAGGCAGGTGGGCTCCTAAGCAGGTGGCTGGGGCAGGCTCCCCCTGTGTAAATGAAGGGGGAAGAGGAGGGGAAGAAAGAAGAGGAAGAGGAGGAGGAGGAAGGGGAAGAAGAGGAGGAACAGGAGGAGGAAGAGGAAAAGGAGGAGAAGGAGGAGGGGGAGGAGGAAGAGGAGGAGACAGGCCTTCATG
>PVJN01059321.1:0-11891 GCA_004026805.1 Lasiurus borealis
GGTGGGGGTGGGGGTAGGGGTGGGGTTTGAGGGTGAGGGAGAGGAAGAAGAGAAAATTGATTGAGTGCATTATTGCAATTCATGCTAATCTGGTCCTGTGGGGTTTTGGTTTCAGATACTCCTTTTTTGTAGCGATGGGGTACCTGACAATATGCCACATCAGCAGAATATACATCTTCCACTATGGAATCCTCACTACGGATTTTTCTGGGTGAGTATCTTAACTTGGGTGGGAAAGTCTGACTGCTCGCTTTGACCCAGCCTCTTGGGGTCTGGAAAGATCAGTATGCACATCAGAGACATGGGTGCCTGGGTAAGTCAGTAGGTAAGATGGTGCTAAGGAGTTTGAGATTGAAGACTCCATTGTTCTGTAGGACTGTGAACTCTGCTGTGTTGTAAGGCAGGGGTTGTGAGCAATGGCCTATGGGTAGTGTCTGGCCCACCACCTGCCTTTGTGGTCACATTGGAACACAACCAGGCACTTACTCATGTGTATGCTATCTCTGGCTGCTTTTGCATGGTGAAGGTAGAAGTGAGTGGTTGTGACAGAAACCACACGATCCCACAGAGCCGAAAATATTTGCTATATTGCTCTTTACAGTAAAAGTTTGCTGACCTGTAATCTAAGGCCCTTAACTCAGGGTTGCTGTTTATCTCTCCTAGTTATTAATACAGGAATTCTTCCATATTAGTTGATAAATAACTGCTACCATACCCTCTCAGGTGCCTCCTAGCTGCCTGGCCACTCCCCACCAGATCCATCAGACTTGTAGCAGCTAGAAAGTCCATGTATGGCACCAGGCCTTTACCTGGTGGGCCACCCTTCTCCTGATTGGTCACCTGGGAATATTATGGGATGGATTGTAAACCTTTTGATGTTCATTCAGTAACGTTTCATGGCTCTTGAATGGATGCGAAAGCCGAGTGATTCCTCACAGAACCTTGTGTGTTATTCACAGTACTTCCTTAGGAGTTTGGTTCTATTTCCCAAGGGCAGTCCAAGGTCTGGGAGAGGCCGAGTTTTCCCCGCAGGTTGACCTGCATTTCATTTGCTGAGTGATTGGAGAGTAGCCAATGAAATAAGGGGGTTACAACTCACAATTCATTCCTGTGAATTTGCAGATATGCATCTAACCCATCTCGAAGGGCGTTGCTTTGGGACAGACACAAAGACATTGCATCAACCTTTCCAAGGCTGTGGTGTGTTTGCAGACTGGCTTTTCATGCACCAGTTCTCCTTACCCTCAAGCCTCTGGGTTTTGCTGATTACTTTTTGAGCTGTTTCCTTGCCACATTCCTTCCCTCCTAGATTATGGAGCAGTTTTTCAATTTTTCTGAAACAAGTTCACAAACTTCTTTTTGTCTTTAGTGATATGTATTGCTAGCAAAATATGGAAACAAGAAAGATAATATAGTTGGGGAGATATAGCATTAAAAGTAAATTTTAAAAGGTGCTCAGACATTTCCCTAGTGTTTGATAAACAAACGTCAGTTTTTTGGTTTCAACCAAGAACCATATCTCCACCCCTCCAATACTTAGAAGAGTTCCTGGCTCTTACTAGGTGTTCAGTAAATTAATGAGTTAAAAACTCTAGTAGTTGTCAGTCCTTTTTTCAGTATTTCCAAAAGCCACAATCAAATAGCCCCTCTAGCCATTTGGTTGGGGTATTAAATAAAAAATGTTGACTTTAGCCCAAAGTAGATTATTACTTGTTTCTCATCTACATCATTACTCCCTTTTTTTAAAAAATATATTTTATTGATTTTTTTTTATATAGAGGAAGGGAGAGGGATAGAGAGGTAGAAACATTGATGAGAGAAACATTGATCTGCTGCCTCCTGCACACGCACCTAGCCCTCCCCTGCCCCACTGGGGATGTGCCTGCAACCAAGATACATGCCCCTGACCAGAATTGAACCTGAGACCCTTCAGTCTGCAGGCCCACGCTCTATCCATTGAGCCAAACCAGTTAGGGCCATTTTTTCTTTTTAAGGTACAAAGTGTATATTCATTCATTTCTTTCTGCACTGTTTTTGGATTCCAGTATGCTAGGCACAGTGCCAGGACCTGGAGACACCCAGGCAGGAGAAAGGGTATTCCAGCAAAGGAAACAGCCCTGTAGGATCACAGAGCTGAGAGACAGGCACCTGGAGAGGTCCCAGAAAGCCACCTCCCTGAGCCTTACCATCCACATCCCTGTGTCACCAGGTCCTATCAGGTCAGCAGGGTGCCTATCAGTAGATTCCATCCACAGCTCTGCAAGCCTGCAGCCACCACACTGGGCCACCATGTGTCTGCAGTTTCCCCAAATGGCCATCTTTCCTTCCACCCTGCCCTTTCTCTGGTCTGTGTTCTCTATATATAACCAATGAGGTTCTAGAATACCAAGCACATGATGAGCAGACCTGCCTCATCTCTTATCATCTACTCCCGTTGTGCCCTGCAGGTGGTAGCAGTGCCACAAAGTGCATGGTCTGCAAGCACACGGGTCGGTTCACATCTTCCTGCCTCTGCCTTGCTCATTCCACCATTTAGAGGTATATTTATCATTCTTCTCTATATGGAAACCTTTTACTTCTTTTCCCAAAGCCCAGTTCAAAGATCACCGTTTTACAAAGCATTCCCTGATTGCTGTCCCATTCCACTCCCCATTGCCTTCCTCCATCAGACACTTACTGCATTTTGGACCTTGCACTTGGCTTTAATGGCTGGTGCTGCCCATTGCCTGTAAATCAGACCCATGGAATCTCTGGTGTCTGTAGTGTTTGTAGCTGCAGTCATGGGCTCTTTTGTTTTCATCAATTGATTTGTATGCTTATCTAGTGTCATCTGTGCTTATTCCAAAACTTGTTTATCCCAGTTTGTACTTATGTATAAGCTGGTTATATATGGAAGGAGGAACATGGTTTCTCTAAATTTAAGGTGAGTCCTTTGGAAAATCACCAAAGCAAGTTGAGTATATTAAAGTAATAATGACTGATTTAAATGTGGGTGAACATGCTGAAAGGATGTGTGGAAGAATTATATAAAGTAGGGGTCCAGCATTTAGATTGCTATGACAGCATTTTTACTTTCTTTTATTTACCCTCTCAGTCCATGTTAGAGGAAATGAGTCTGGAGATAGTAGTAGGTGAGGGTTTATAAGAGAAAGAGAGAGAGGGAGGGAAGGAGGAAGAGAGAGAGAGAGAGAGAGAGAGAGAGAGAGAGAGAGAGAGAGAGAGAGAGAGAGAGAGAGAGCAGATCCAAGTTCCAAGAAAACACTCTGGTCCTGCATTGAAAGGTCCATTGGTGCATCAGTCAGCAGACACTGATGGAGAGCCCTGCATGTGCCAGGCACAGTTATAGGAGCAGGAATGAGCAAGACTGTGGAGTGAATGTACCATTATTGATTTCAAGTTTGTATAAGAAGTTTAAATTGAGCGTGTCATTGTGTACTGAGTTGATTAGTGTCCCCGCAAGTTCATGTCTACCCAGAACCTCAGAATAGGTCCTATTTGGAAATAGGATCTTTGCAGAATGTAACCAGTTAAGATAAGGACCCACTGGATTCAGATGGACCCTGAATTCATTTGACTTATGTCTCTGTAAGAAGACCACAAGAGATGCAGACACATGGACACATGGAGGTAAAAAGGGCATGTGGAGATGGAGACAGAGAAAAGAGTGAGGCAGCTACAAGCCACGAATTCCAGGGCCTGCTCTCAGCCACTTAAGAGCTAGGAAGAAGCTGGAACAGGTGCTCCCTCACAGCCTCCAAAGCCACCAGTGCTGCCAGCACCTTATTATTGGACTTTCACCAGACAGTGTTTCTGGTTCTAAGCCACCCAATTTGTGGTCATCTGTTTTGGCTTCTCTAGGAAATGGATACACACTGTTTTGTGATTGCATATCTTTCCGTGAGCTAGCACATCCCCTCCTCCTAATCCTGCAGCCAAGAGTGCCTCCCCGGTCCACTCTCTCCCTGTCCTTGTCACACTGCATCCTCCACTGGTTTTATTCATAAAACCATAAACTTTTGCCCTACAGGTTTGGCTCAGAGGATAGAGCATCAATCAGCCTGCAAATTGAAGGGTCCCAGGGTTGATTCTGGTCAAGGGCATGTATCTTGTTTAAGGGCACATCCCCAGTAGGGGGTGTGCAGGAGGTGGCTAATCGATATTTCTCTCATGGATGTTTCTAGCTCTCTATCCCTCTCCCTTCCTCTCTGCAAAAAAAAAAATAATAATAAAAATCAATAAAATATATTTAAAAAAACACACAAAAGAAACCCCATAAACTCTTGAATGATTGTTACTCACTTTAGTATAATCAGTGAAAAGTTATCAAAGGAAAAATAAAGGGCATTTGTGGAAAATGGTGGTGTGTTTTTGACATGCTGTGGACTTGGGATTGGACAGCAGGGCTGACGGAACCAGTTCCTGTTCTCTTCACTCGCAGGAGCAGAGCTGGGATACATGTCCTCAAGGGGTGTTTGCTCGCTGGCATTTTCAGATCTCCTTGCATTAAGAAATCTCTGACATTACCCACAAAACTGTAGAACGTTTGAACTAGAAAGGACTGTTGTTAGGAAAAGGGTAAAACAAAAATGTCTTCT
Source organism: Lasiurus borealis (assembly GCA_004026805.1). Classification (NCBI taxonomy): domain Eukaryota; kingdom Metazoa; phylum Chordata; class Mammalia; order Chiroptera; family Vespertilionidae; genus Lasiurus; species Lasiurus borealis. The sequence continues at coordinate 4,596 of PVJN01059321.1, forward strand.
ACCTCTAAATTGCATGCAATTTAGTTCTCTAATTACTGAGTGACCATATTACCCACTTCTTGATGGTATGTCTTTTTTTTTAATTAAAAAATTTTTAAACGTTAATCTTGTTGAAAGTATTATAGATATCTCCCCTTTTAATTATAGATCATTATTAAGCAGCATTTCCCCCTACCACCATAAATGCCTCATGACATAAACCTATCTTCTTGGATAATGTTAGTTAATATAAAGGGAGAGGTACATAGCAACCTGCAAAGGCAAGATGTTTTAAATCACAGACTCTCAGAGAGATTCTTCACCAGTCTGTTCTCATTACGAGCATGCAGGCGACCATGCAGACAACCAGAGGTGCTCCTTCACAGTGCAATTTAACACTGTCATTTCAGTTAAAAAATCTTCGGATTCTGTTGAAGAGTAAAGTATTGTTCTGAAGCCGATCCTGGCTTTTTACTCAAACCTGTCTTTTTAATGAAGTCTGACGGGCAGCTACTCTCTTTTAAGTGTACATACACACCTAAGTGCTTGGCACATTTTATTACACCTTTAGAATAAGAGCGCAGATAGGAATCGGATGGGGCTGGGATTCAATTAGCGTTTGTGTCAAACAATGTATGTTTTTAATTATGAGGAACACAAACTCGCTATACTTTATGATTCTGGTGCTTGGAATTTTATCATTCTGAACGTAAGCAGGTTTCCATGGGCTAGACTGGTGGTAATGGTGAGGATAACAAGGGACACCTATTAGTGCTGCTGATCCAGTTTATATCAATATGTGTGGTGGTGAATGCCCCCCATGCTTTCTCTGTGAACGCGGGCTATTAAAGATACTAGAGCATTTACTGATCTTCTGGTGGGAGCTCAACAATTGCTTGTGATAAGGCTGGTACTTGATTCCTTTTTAGTTTGTGATTATGAATTGATTCTGTGTGGCTCACACAAAGGTTTTCTTCTGAGGAAAGCAGCTACAAGAACACCTTTTCTCTGTAGGGCAAGCTAGATTCAGGTAGACAATTGCTCTCCCACCACGTTGGCAACGTGAGTTGCCCATGTGTTTTTGAAAACATTATGAAAGGAGAACTCTTATACACTACTAGTGGGAGTATAAAGTGGTGCAACTCTTCTAAAAAGGTAATTTAGCTATAAAGTTCAAGCAAGAATTTTTTAAAAGTTCTTACTCTGCAATAGGATAAATTCTTAGGAATTGAATTACCTTAAGGAAATCAAATGTATTCATAAGCATGTTCAACTGTTTTGAATAATAGTAAAAAATTAGAATGATTAAATGAGGAAACTAAAATGCACCCATTGAAGATGATGTCTTCAAAGAATGTTTAAGGATACTGGAAAGTGCTTACATGATAATGGAAGGTAAAAACCACAAAACAAATACATGTATTAAGATGTCATTTTTATGAATGCAGACACATTTTCTACATTTTTATGAGTGTAGAAAAAATAGAGGGAAGGAAGTAATCAAAATGCCAAGACAGTGGTTCTGAGTGGGTTTCAGTAATTTTTTTATTCTTTTAAATAATTATAATAATGAGACATCCTAAGTGTTATTTAAATATATTTGCATGCATATTTTGATGAACTGTAGCCTACAGGAGTAGAACAATAACCATTTGTGCTCCCTGTTACCTTATTCTGTTTCTTGTAACCCAAAAGAGTGGTGTCACTTGCCTGCATGCCTAGTGGCAGAGACCATTTGCCCTTTTGTTCCACGGCAAAGGTTTTCTTCTGTTATGACATTCTGGTCACTCTGACCAGCCCAGTATGTGCAAATAACTGGGTTCCCCATGATGGAAAAAAGATTATCTGCAGACAGATTTCTGTATTTGATTATTTCATGCTTCTCCATCAGGCTGTGCCAGCTTTAAAATAATTAGCACATCACCTGGAATTTAATTCTGAAGATATGAGTTCCCAGGTTACACAAGAATTTATTTGTTGAGTTCCTCTTAAAATGGAGAACTGATGATTTTGTTGTTGTTGAATGCCAAAGTACAGAGACGAAATCTTTGAAAAGAAGAGTGGAACTGAGTCCCAAGGGTTCCCTCCCTTCAGGTGCAGCACTAGGAAGCCAATGGAACTATGCACACTCTTTGCTCAGACTACTGGCGTCCCCTCACATTGTCACAGTTGAAAGGCATTTGGGAACATTCCACTAAAGCTGTAATGTCATTTAGTAAGAAATCCAGGGAGCAGGGGGTTCAGCCAGGGCAGGAGCATCAGGGAGACAAGGGTGGGTCCAGGCTGTGAGGTTGGGACCCGCAGCTCTTGGTTCCAGGCTGTGGGGAGCACAGCTTGCATTATACCTTGGTCCCTCAGATTGCTGTGCACATTGGCCATCCCCGCCTAGGTTGCTGCAGATTAGAAGTTTGCTGTACTCATGCCAGACTTCTTGCTTGCCTGACTCCTCGCTTTCTTAAGTATGTAAATATCATGCATGGCTTTGTATTATAAACAAAGAAGTAATACAAACATAAAGTAACTAGAAGATTTACTGTTCTTCTGAGGGAACCTCAACAATTGCTTGTAATAGAGCTGGTTCTGGATTCCTTTGAAGTTTGTGGTAGAACTGATTCTTCTTTGTTGCTCACAAAGGGTGCAGATCAAGGTGCTTCTGAGGGCAGCAGCAAGAACTCTGCTATGTCCATGAGTTTCCACTTTATATCCCACATATTAGTGAAATCAGATAGTTCTGAGCTTTTTTCTGACTCACTTTCTTCACTTAGGATAATATTTTATTTAAAAAATATATATTTCTTTATTGATTTTAGAGAGGAAGGGAGAGGGAGAGATAGAAACATCAATGTGGAGAAAGAATTATTGATTGGCTGCCTCCTGCATACCCCCTACTGGAGATTGAGCCCACAACCTGGGCATGAGCCCTGGCTGGAATCGAACCTGGGACCCCCCAGTCCACAGGTTGACACTCTATCCATTGAGCCAAACTGGCAAGGGCAAGGATAATATTTTAAGGTTCATCATGTTGCTACAAATGACAGTATTTCACCTTTCTCATGGCTGAGTAGTATTCCACTGTGTGTATGTACCACATCTTTATCCAATTCTCTTGAAGGACACTTCTATTGTTTCTATGTCATGACCACTGTGAATAATGCTACAATGAACATAGGGTATATGTATCTTTGTGAATAAAAATTTCAAGTAGAGAACCAGGAAAGGGATTTCTGGATCATATGGTAATTCTATTCTTAATTTTGGATCTAAAATGATCTGTCGGGGAAGATTCTTGAATGTTAGATTGAGCTTGATGTGGCCAGCCAGGTGTGTGACTGGTTGGCACATTTTTTCACCATTTATTTATTTTCCTTTTTAAAAATTTAATGAAGTTTTATTGTTCAGATTATTACAATTGTTCCTCTTTTTCCCCCCATAGCTCCCATCCACCTGATTCCCACCTCACCCTCTGTCCTTACCCTCCCGACTGTCCTCATCCATAGGTGTATGATTTTTGTCCAGTCTCTTCCCATAACCCTTTTACCCCTTTCCCCTTGAGAATTGTCAATCTACTTCCTTTTTATGCCCCTGGTTCTATTATATTCACCACTTTATTCTGTTCATCAGATTCTTTTATTCACTTGATTTTTAGATTCACTTGTTGATAGATATGTATTTGTTGTTCATAATTTTACCTTTTTCTTCTTTCTCTTCTTACAGAATACCTTCCAGCATTTCATATAATACTGGTTTGGTGGTGATAAACTCCTTTAGCTTTTTCTTATCTATGAAGCTCTTTATCTGCCCTTCAATTCTGAATGATAGCTTTGCTGGGTAGAGTAATCTTGGTTATAGGTTCTTGCTATTCATCTGCCACTCCTGTCTGGCCTACATAGTTTCTGTTGAGAAATCAGCTGACAGTTGTATGGGTGCTCCATTGTAGGTAACTGTTTTTCTCTTGCTGCTTTTAATATTTTCTCTTTGTCTTTTGCTCTTGGCATTTTAGTTATGTGTCTTTGTGTGGTCCTCTTTGAATTCCTTTGGTTTGGGGCTCTATGTGTTTTGTGGACTCGTAAGTCTATTTTCTTTCACCAGGTAGGGGAAGTTTTCAGTCATTATTTCTTCAAATAGGTTTTCAGTATCTTGCTCTCTCTCTCTTCTTCTGGCGCCCCCATAATTCTGATGTTGGTACACTTGAAGTTGTCCCAGAGGCTTCTTACATTACCTCATATTTTTGGATTCTTTTTTCTTTTCTGGTTGAGTGTTTTTTGCTGCTTTATATGTGGAGTCTTTGACTTAATTCTTGCAATCCTCTAGTCTGCTATTATATCTTTGTATAATATTTTTTATTTCAGTCAGTGTATGCTTAATTTCTAGTTGGTCATTTTTCATATCCTCGAGGGACTCACTAAATTTATTGGCCTTTTCTACAAAATTCTTGAAAAACCTTATAACTGTGGTTTTGAGCCTTATATCTAGTCATTTGCTTTCTCTCATTTCTTTCATTTGTGATCTGTTTCTTTATCTCTGCATTTTGGCTGCTTCCCTGAGTTGATAGAGTGGCTTTGTGTGCTAGGTGTCCTATAGTGCCCATGGGCTCAGCCTTCCCAGTTACTTGAGGTGGACATTCTTTGTGCGCCCTTTTTAGGGCTGTGTGCGCAGTCTTGTTGTAGTTAAGCTTTGATTGTTATTGGTATCACGGGGAGGAATTGACCTCCAGGCCAATTGCCTGTGAGGATCAGCTGTGTCTATGCTGAGAGAACTTTTGAGCTGGAAATCCCCTTATGAGACAAGACTTGCAAAAGCCTCTGTGCTCAGCTTGGATGGTGTGGAATCTCAGGGAGGGGCAGACAGCATTGATTTCCCATTAGCCCTGCCCTAATAGGCCCCAGTATCTCAGTGTCCCATGGCAATCACTGAAAGTATCTCTGAGAGAATGCTGCCCTTGAGTTCCCCCTGCTGCCAGACAGTTCAGTTTCCCTCTGAATGAGTCTGGGTCCCCAGAGTCTCACCTGGATCTGGATTTCAGTTCAGTCGGGAGCTTTTGTCTCCCTCCTACTTGAGAAAGCCAGCCATATACTTAGTTGCCCACCCTTTCTGCACATGCGCCTCTGTACCTCTGCCTTCTGAAGTTTCTCTGAGTCTCAATGTGCTTTTCTCTTTCCTGACAGTCCAGTTGCATCCCTTAGGAGTCTGAGTCCCCAGAGTCTCACCAGGAACTGGAGTTCAGCACAGTTGGGAGCTTTTGTCTCCTTCCTGCTTGAGAAAGCCAGCCACGTACTCAGTTGCCATTCCTCTCTGTACGTGCGTCTCGGTACCTCTACCTCCTGCAGCTCCTCTGAGTCTCAGTGTGCTTTTCTCTTTCCTTCTTGTTGTAGAATTTCCACTCAGGCAGCCTTCCTGTGGTTCTAGATGATTTCCGTTTTGTCTTTTAGTTGTAGTTCTGAAATTGTTGTGTGAGACAGCAGTTTATGTGTTTACCTATGTCTCCATCTTGTTTTTTTCCTCCTGGTTGATGCTTTTGATGACTACATTATCTCATTGTTCCACCCTATTTTTACCAGCACAGGTAACGTAAGCACTTTAGGTCCAAAGATTAAGATAAAACAGGTAGATTTTATTGAACTCAAAACCATTTTGTTTAATGTTTTAAAGACTAGGTTATTTTTCTGTTGGGAATTGTTATTCGAAATGGAAATGGATGAATGGATACCACTTCTGGTAACTTGCCTAACGTCTGTATTAGGAGGCATTGGTTTTGTGGGGGTAGGAGAGGAAGGGGAAGTAGTGTCCTGTCTTTCTTTTTGCTCTAAACACATCTCCAACTGCCTGTTTTCCTTTAATTTCCCCCTATATTTCCTTACCTAAATTTGACTAATAATCTTTAGGAAAAAAAAATGGTTTTCTTTGGCTTTTTAAAAAAATATATTTTATTGATTTTTTACAGAGAGGAATAGAGAGTTAGAAACATCGATGAGAGAGAGACATCGATCAGCCACCTCCTGCACACCCCCAACTGAGGATGCACCCACAACCAGGATACATGCCCTTGACCGGAATCGAACCTGGAACCCTTCAGTCCGCAGGCCGATGCTCTATCCCCTGAGCCAAACTGGTTTCAGCTGACTTTTCTTTTTTAATCATGAAAAGAATTCATGGGACAAAAAAGAAGTGGTTCAACCTCAACTATGCTGGACTCAAACTTGATTTCATAGTGGATATATGGTTCTCATGGATTCAAGTGCCCAGTGCCAGCTGACTATTGTTTACAAACCCAAGGACAGGGCATACTCTACAAGGTGTGGAAAATCCGAATGCAACTCAAGTTCTAAGGCCTCATTGTCCTGCTCTTTGACTGCATCAAGGGGCCTTTATATGTCCTTCCTTCATTCGTAGTAGGTGCTTGTGGATGCTGGTTTTGCATTTTTGAAAAAACAAAAAAGAAACAGAAAAAGCAAGCAAGCAAGCATGAGTCCCAGCCACAAACCAACAAGCATGTCGTAGATTGTATTATATTTTTATTGGAATGCATCATGGATGGTATTTGAGTTTTATTTTAAAATATATTTTTATTGATTTCAGAGAGGAAGGGAGAGGGAGAGAGAGATAGAAATATCAATGATGAAAGGATCATGGATTGGCTGCCTCCTGCATGCCCCCCAAACATGTGCCCTGACCAGGAATTGAACCATGACCTCCTGGTTCATAGGTTGACACTTAACCATCAAGTCTCACCTGCTGAGCTGAGTTTTATTTTAAATTTAGTAAATAATTTATTTTAAATTATTTTTCATGGATCTGAATCTCAGTAACTTGTGCAATGGAAATTTGGCATCTGATCTACTCATAAGTTTAAATAAGTTGATCAATGAAAATGTGTTCAGAGAGGACTTTTTCTGAGCAAGAGCATATGGTGCTCTTCCTTATACCCTTATAGAAGTAAGAATGTGGGAGGATTCTAAATTCATTCTTTTCAGTGAACAGGTTTTAGTTTGAAGATTTCAGATTTGTTTTTTCATAGGTCATCATCTGTTATTTATTAGTGACCACATGTGTGAGATGTTTTTTATTTAAGTTGCTAGAAACTTCTTCAGATGTCTGACCAGAAGCCGTATATTGTGGGTAGTATTATCTGGATGATATGTAACAATATTTGATCCAGAGCCTCTTCTTTTCCCAAAAAAAGGGACTTTTTTTTCCAAACAAGGAGAGCAATATGGTTTTTACATAAACCTAGTGGTGCTGGTTTCATATTGAATAGTTGTTATTTATTGATGTTGATCTATTGATTGTTATGAATTGCATTGGTCTAGGTTCTCTGAG
>PVJN01059322.1:0-11891 GCA_004026805.1 Lasiurus borealis
AAAAAAAAAAAAAAAAAAAAAAAAAAAAAAAAAAAAAAAGGACTAAGGGAATACATTACCACCAAAGCAGCAATGCAAGAAATGTTAAAGGGTCTGCTATAATAAAAAGAAATAGGAAGCAAAGAAGTAACTTGGGGGTAAAGACTAAAAATGGCAACAGATAAGTACCTATCAATAATAACTTTATGTAAGTGGATTAAATGCTTCAATCAAAAGACATAAGATAATCATATCAAGCATTTTCTCAGATCACAGTGGCATAAAACTGGAAATCAACTACAATAAAAACAATACAAAGAAATCAAACACATGGAGACTACACAGCATGCTATTAAATAATGACTGGGTAACCAGAGAGATCAAGGAAGAAATAAAAAATATCATGGCAACAAATGACAATAACAACACAACAACAGAAAATTTACTGGACACAGTAAAAGCAGTCTTGAGAGGGAAGCCATATCTCTACAAGCCTACTGCAAAAAAACAGGAAACAATGGTAATAAATTTCCTAACCCTACAACTCAAAGAACTAGAAAGAGAGAAACAAGAAGAGGCCAGTGTAAGCAGAAGGAAGGAAATAGTAAAGATCAGAGCGGAAATAAACAACATGGAGATCAAAGAAAAAATTCAAAAGATAAACAAAAACAAGAGCTGATTCTTGGAAAGGATGAACAAGATTGATGAACATATAGCAAGGCTCACCAAAAGCAAAGAAAGAGGACCCAAATAAAACAAAATCAGCAATGAAAGAGGAGAAATAACAACAGACCCCACCGAAATACAAAGGATTGTTAAAAAAAACTATGAACAACTGTATTCCAAAAAATTAGACAACCGACATGAAATGGACATATTCCTAGAAAAATATAACCTTCCAAAACTCAATCAGGAAGAATCTAAACATATCAATAGGCCAATAACTATGGAAGAAATTGAAGCAGTCATCAAAAAGCTTCTAACAAACAAAAGCTCAGGATCAGATGGCTACACAGGAGAGTTTTACCAAACATTCAAAGAAGAATTAAAACCTATCCTCCTCAGACTATTCAAAAATATTCAAGAAGAAGGAACACTTCCAAACACCTTCTATGAAGCCAGCATCACCCTAATACCAAAACAGGATAAAGACAACACAATGAAAGAGAATTATAGGCCAATATCTCTCATGAACATAGATGCCAAAATTCTCAAGAAAATTCTAGCAAATCGGATCCAGCAGTACATCAGAAAGACCACACACCATGACCAAGTAGGTTTCACCCCAGGAATGCAAGGATGGTACAATATCTGCAAATCAATAAACATGATACATCACATAAACAAATGGAGAGATAAAAATCACATAGTCATATCAATTGATGCAGAAAAAGCATTTGACAAAATCCAACACTCTTTCTTGACAAAAACTCTCAGGAAAGTGGGAATAGAAGGATCATACCTCAACATCATAAAAGCCATATATGATAAACCCACAGCTAACATCATACTCAATGGGCAAAAACTAAAACCATTTCCCCTAAGAACAGGAACAAGACAGGGATGCCCACTCTCACCTCTCCTGTTCAACATAGTACTGGAAGTATTAGCCATTACAATTAGACAAGAAGAAGAAATAAAAGGCGTCCAAATTGGAAAAGAAGTAAAGCTGTCCTTATTTGCAGATGACATGATACTGTACATAAAATACCTAAAGGACTCCATCCAAAAACTAATTTGACTTAATAAATGAATTTGACAATGTAGCAGGATACAAAATTAATGCCAAAAAATTTGTGGCATTTCTATACATTAATAATGAAATTACAGAAAGAGAGACTAAAAAAGCAATTCCATTTACCACCACACACAAAAAATTAATATACCTAGGAATAAACCTAATTAAGGAGGTAAAAGACCTATATGCAGAAAACTACAGGACACTGAAAAAAGAGATAGAGGAAGATATAAACAGATGGAAGAGCATACCATGCTCATGGATTGGGAGAATCAACATCATTAAAATGTCCATACTACCCAAAGCAATCTATAGGTTCAATGCACTACCCATTAAAATACCAACGACATATTTCACAGACCTAGAAAGAATTCTTCAAAGATTCATCTGAAATTAAAAAAGACCACAAATAGCCACAGCAATCCTGAGAAAGAAGAATAAAGTAGGTGGGATCTCAATACCAGATTTCAAGCTATATTACAAAGTAACTGTTCTCAAAACAGCCTGGTATTGGCACAAGAACAGACATATAGACCAATGGAATAGAATAGAGAATCCAGATATCCACTCAAACCACTATGCTCAATTAATATTTGAAAAAGGAGGCATGAACATAAAATGGACTCAAGACAGTCTCTTCAATAAATGGTGTTGGGAAAATTGGACAGATACATGCAAAAATATGAAACTGGACCACCAGCTTACACCAAATACAAAAGTAAACTCAAAATGGATACAGGAATTAAACATTAGACGAGAAATCATAAAAATAATAGAGGAATCCACAGGCAGCACAATCTCAGACATATGCCAAAGGAACTTCTTCACTAATACTGCTCCAAGGGCAATGCAAGATAAAGAGAAGATAAACAAATGGGACTACATCAAAATAAAATCGTTTGCACAGGAGAATCCAAGATGGCGGCATAGGTAAACACCTACACTGCTGCCTCGCACAATAATTTCAAAACTACCACTAAAAGACAGAATGGACATCATCCAGAACCACAGGAAAGCTGGCTGAGTGGAAGTTCTACAGCTAGAGGGAAAGAGAGGGGCTCACAGAGACTCAGAGGAGCTGCAAAAAGCTAAGGTATGGAGACGCACGTGTGTAGAGAGCAGGTGCCGGAGTACCTAGCTGGCTTTCTCTGACGGGAGGGAAACGGAGACTCCCAACGGCATTGAACCCCTTATCTTACGACACTAAATCCCAGACCCAGCCAAAATTTATACAGGGGGAGTTTGGACTGTGAAAAGGGAGAGGTGCATGGAAATTTAGGGGAGTCGCAAAAGGTCAGAGGACTGGTGGTGGCGTGCAAGGCACTGCTCGGAGGACAGATTGCTGATTGTGCCTCTGGCTTTCGCGACTGAGTGAAAGACAGACCCTCCCAACTGTGCCACTTCTGACTCCACTAAGCCCCTGTTTTGGGCAAAACCCTGGAAACCTAGACTCCTGTGGTCCTGGTACACAGGGGAGCTGGAAAGGCAGCAGTCTAGAGGCCCGGGGGCCCATGCACAAGGACCGCTCCAACGATTACCCAGTCACGAGAGACTCAGGGGCCGTGGAGGGCGGGCCCGACTGGAAGGCAAGGCGGTCCCTTAAGTCCTGAGTCTCCACCCTTCCCAAGCTCAACAGAGCCTTCTTTGGTTTTGCAAGTCTGGTATCATAAGCCTGAATTCAACACAGAAGTTTCCCCGGCATAGTGAAAATGCCAAGACAAGGGAAGGGATCACAAACAAAAGAAATGGAGGGAAAAAAACGACAGGATATAGAGTTCAAAACCACGCTTATAAGGTTTTTCAAGAATATGCTAGAGAAGTTGGATAAAGTTAGCGAGAGCCAAGAGGAGATGAAAAAGGACCAACTAGAGATGCTAAAGATCCAACGAGAGATGCAAAAGGTCCAACTAGAGATGGAAAAGGTTCAACTAGAGATGAAAAAGAACCAACTAGAAATTAAACATACACTGACTGAAATAAAAAATATTATACAGAGTACTAACAGCAGACTATAGAAAGGCAAGAATCAAGTCCAAAAATTTGAAATATAAAGAAGCAAAAAACAGTCAACTGGAAAAACAAGAAGAGAAAAGAATCCAAAAATGTGAAGATAATGTAAGGAGCCTCTGGGACAGCTTCAAGCGTACCAACATCAGAATTGTGAGAGTGCCAGAAGAGAGAGAGCAAGATACTGAAAACCTATTTAAAGAAATAATTACTGAAAACTTCCCACATCTGGGGAAAGAAATAGACTTACAAGTCCAGGAAGCACACAGAACTCCATATAAAAGGAATCCAAAGAGGACCACACCAAGACACATCATAATTAAAATACCAAGAGCAAAAGACAAAGAGATAATATTAAAAGCAGCAAGAGAAAAACAGTTCATTACCTACAAGGGAGCATCCATACGACTGTCAGCTGATTTCTCAACAGAAACAATGCAGACCAGACGGGAGTGTCAAGAAATATTCAACGTGATGAATAGCAAGAACCTACAACCAAGAATAACCTATCCAGCAAAGCTATCATTCAGAATTGAAGGGCAGATAAAGAGCTTCAGAGAGAAGAAAAAGCTAAAGGAGTTCATCAACTCCAAACCAGTATTATATGAAATGCTGAAAGGTACTCTTTTAGAAGAGGAAGAAGAAAAAGGTAAAAGCCAAAAAATTATGAACAACAAATACATATCTATCGACAAGTGAATCTAAAAATTAAGTGAATTAAAAATTTGATCAACAGAATAAACTGGTGAATATACTAGAATCAGGAGCACAGAAAGGGAGTGGACTGATAATTCTCAGGGGGAAAGGGGTGAGGGGTGTACAGGGAGAGACTGGACAAAAATCATACACCTATGGATGAGATCAATGGGAGGGAGGGAAGAATGGAAGTTGGGTGGAGGGGTGCTATGGAAGGGAAAAAGAGAAACAAATGTAATAATCTGAATAATAAAGATTTAATTTAAAAAAAAATAAATTAAATTAAATAAAATCTTTTGCACAGCAAAAGAAACCATCAACAAAACAACAAGAAAGACCACTGTATGGGAGATCATATTTGCAAATGTTATCACTGATTAAGGTTTAATCTCCAACATCTACAGCCAACTTAAACAACTTAATAAAAGGAAGATAAATGATCCAATAAAAAATGGGCAACGGACCTAAATAGAACCTTTTCAAAAGATGACAGAAGGAAGGCTAAGAGACACATGAAAACACGTTCAAAGTCACTAATTGTCCGAGAGATTCAAATCAAAACGACAATGTGATACCATCTCACACCTGTCAGAATGGCAATCATCAACAAATCAACAAATGAAAGTGTTGGCAAGGATGCCAAGAAAAAGGAACTCTTGTGCACTGTTCGTAGGAATGCAGACTGGCGTAGCCACTGTGGAGAACAGTATGGAGTTTCCTCAAAAAACTAAAAATGGAACTCCCATTTGAGCCAGCAATCCCACTCTTAGGAACATATCCTAAGAAAGTAGGAACACCAATCAGAAAGGATTTATGCACCCCTATGTTCATGGCAGCACAATTTACAATAGCTACAATTTAGAAATAGCATGGGTGCCAGTCAGCAGATGATTGGATTAGAAAACCATGGTACATCTACACAATGGAATTCTATGCTGCCATTAAAAAGAAGGAACTCTTACCATTTGCAGCAACCTGGATGGAACTGGAGAGCATTATGCTAAGTGAAATAAGCCAGTCAATGAAGGAAAAACACCACATGATCTCACTCATTCGTGGATAATAAAGAACATTATAAACTGGTGAACAAAAAGATAGATACAGAGGCAGTAAAGCCTCAAAGAGACTGTCAAATTACAGCAGGAAGGTTACGGAGGAGTGGGGTAAATAAGTGATCAACCAAAGTACTTGTATGCATGCATATAAGCATAACCAATGATCACAAGACACTGGGGTGACGGTAGGGTATGCCTGGGAGGCGGGGCAATGGGAAGATATGTATATATGTAACACAATAAAAAAAATTTTTTTAAATGCAACCTTTACTCACAATGCTCTTCAAGTTTCACATCCAACTTTAAAATCATTAAAGAGCCACTTCAGTCTATTTTGATTATATCATTTGTACCCACATGAATCAGCATATGTGGGTAGAGGTCATTGAGCTTGACAAATCTTGGCGAATTTCTGTTTTGTGGCTGTACATTCCAGGAAGAAGGAACTTTGTAGAGCCCTGCATTAGCCTTATTGCCCTCTGTCCTCCTCATTTATTCATTGAAAAAATAGCTCACCTAGAATGCACCAGGCTAGGGATTAGGCATATACAGCAGCTGAACAAGACAGACATGGTCCCTGCCTGCATAGAGGTTACACTCTAATGGAAAGGTAAGAGGGGAAAGTAAACAAGTAAATCCACTAGATTATTTCAGACAGTGGCAAATTGCTATGAACGAAATTAGAGAAATATGATACAAAGAGTGAATAGGCTCGAGGAGTGCTAGCTACATCAGATGGGATGCTCAGGGTAGGCCTCTTGGAAAAAGTAACATATAAGCTGAGGAATAAAGGAACCAAGCCCAGACCGGTTTGGCTCAGTGGATAGAGCGTCGGCCTATGGACTGAAAGGTCCCAGGTTCGATTCCGGTCGGGAGTATGTACCTTGCTTGTGGGCACATCTCCAGTAGGGGGAGTGCAGGAGGCAGCTGATTGGTGTCTCTCTCTCTCATGGATGTTTCTGACTTTCTATCCCTCTCCCTTCCTCTCTGTGAAAAATCAATAAAATATATTTAAAAAAAAAAAGGGAACCAGGAGTTCAACATGACAAGAGCCAAGGGAAGAGCAATCAGGGAAGAATGCAGGCCACAGTGCTTGTTCCCATGGTTAATGACAGGACTGAGGCTGAGACTTCCTAGAAAATGCATCCTGTAATCCTCATCCCATGCTTGTTTTCATAGAACAGCAATTTAAAAGGCTGAATGAAGGCAATAAATAGTACCCAAATTTAGGTTGTGAAGGAACGGAGAGGCAAATGGCATTTGACCTCTATTGCCATTTAATACAAGAGATAAAACATAAAGGCAATAGCTGGAGAATACTATTCTTTTTTAATCGCATGTAGCCTTTATTTTCAAGGACATTCTGGAAGTCCTCACCTAAAACCTACTGTGATTTTTCAGATTCCCTCTCTCTGGTTTGCTCTTTAGGAAAAATATGCAGCAGTGTTTTTTTGGACTCGGCACACAAACCAGATGATTTGGCTCTGAAGAGTGGAATGAAAATGCTTTTCAGATCATTTGGGAACTTTCCATTCATAGACTGAGAAGCAAAACAGCAATAGTTATTAGTACTCAAGTTGTTCAAGCCCACATTGGGATTGAGGTTTTTATATTTATTTTAAAACAACTTCCAAATTATCTGCTTTCTGGAGTGACAGGATGATCAACTGGTTTCTCAAGGTTTGGAATGGTTTACTGCGAAAATGTTAAAGTGAAGAAGGTGGCTAATTGAAAACTCGAGTGTCAAATACCACAAGTAAAAGATGCAGACTGACTAATGTAGGTTGTTACAGAGTGGTATTCATAAAATGTAACACAGTGAATGTAGGCCAGATATGGAAAAGAAGATAAACTAAGATTCAATGTTTTAATTATGTATGGAAAATGTACAAAGTTACTTTAGTTTCAGGAAAGAAGAAAGGGTGTTAGTACTGCCAAAAAGTGCAGTGTTGAACTGAATAGAATTAGTGGGAAAGGCAAATCTGAACAAGGCTGAAATAGGCATCAAGTAGAAAAAGACAGATTGGGGGCTTTGGGGAGCCTGGCTAGGTATTTTCCCAGAACCCTTTTAGGGCAACAGTAACCTTGCAAATTTACCATTCTCTCACCTTCAGGCTTATGATCCCAGGAACCTTACTTTGTCATCATACCCAGAGAAAACTCATTTTCCCAGAAACATCAGCTTTATTCATTTAAGAGTGATCATTAAGATCCTTCTATATGTCAAACACTGTGTCCTAGGCACTAAGATGTAATGATGAGCAACATATATACGTATTAACAAATCCTTTCTTATGGGCTCATTATTGAGGTCACACAATACTTTACGGACCAGATCTAAGCATTCATCCCACTGAACTGCAGAAAATCTATTATTTTACCAAACTCCCCTTCCAAGGAATTTTTAAGAGTCCCTAAAAAAATACACATTACTTAGATCCATCTTAGTTATCCAGCACAGCAGATGTTTCATATATTATTATTATATGCATGAATGAATTTTGATAATCCCTTATATTTAGGTTTACAAAGCACTTTCGTGGTTCTTTCATCTTAATTAATCACTTACTATGTGCTCTGTAGAGTACATGGCACCATGGGGGTAACTCTCTGCCTTCATGTGGGTAGATCTCATTTGTGGAAGACAAACACACACATATGACACTGACCTAAGAATACAAATGAACATTTTAGCTAGTGATCATTGCAGAATAATTCAATGGGACATTTAGTAGCTTGATAAATTCTCACGTTTGGGAATGGGAGATACTAACCTAACAAAAGGAAAAGCTATGAGCTGGGCCTAGTGTTTAGGCCCAATGGTAAGACCCATCTGGCTGGAGCAGGTGGCAGGGTAGGGTTTGGATAGGTCAGATAAGGTCAAGTGAAATGCCAGATCTTCAGTGCCAGGTTCAGGAACTTAAGCTTCAAAGGCAGACAGGGAGGAGTCATTTTTGAATAGTGTTTATGCAGAAAGAAGCATAATTATATTGCTAGCATTGTCCTATTAGAGTTGAAGGAGAGGACAGAGTCAAACTTCACTGATAAAGAAAAAAGTAATAACCACTGATGGAAATGGAAAGATTTTTATTTATCTCCTAAATGTCTAAAACCTATATGCAAAAATAATTGTTGTAACAGATATAAGGTAAGAAAAATTCAGAATGCCTTTCCAGAGTAAGTTATTGTTAGCAGGGAGAGGGAAGTAAATTGGTTGAAAGTCTCTAATCTTGGGCTGCCCTAGATTCCTGTTTCAGCCTTGTTCAGATTTGCCTTTCCCACTAATTCTATTCAGTTCAACAAGTACTGAATACCTTGTATATGCTTATCTCTGTGTTAGGCACTGTGGGTATAAGAAAGAAAAATAGAGCATCTAGCATGGTCCCAAGAATCAGAAAGTGGTAATCTAGTGGATAATGCTATTTTTATTGAATGACCTGCTATATGTCAGATTCCTTGCTAAATGCTGTCCATAAATTTACATGATTTTAATCCTCACAACCACCCTGACAGGTATTAGTATCCTTGTTTTGTGGATTAAAAAAACAAAAACAAAAACAAAAAATACACTAAGATTTTAAAAAATTAAATTAACCAAAAAAAAAAAAAGGTTAAATTACTTGCCCTAGATCAGTGGTCGGCAAACTGTGGCTTGCAAGCCTCGGTTTGCCATTCTGTTGACTAATGAGTTTTCTGACAACTGACCTAGACTCTCAATTCCAATAATTACAGGCTATTGTTGTCCTTGTGATTAAGCCCCTATCCCAGTGGTTGGCAAACTCATTAGTCAACAGAGCGGCAAACCACGGCTCTTGAGCCACAGTTTTGCCAACCACTGCCCTAGGTCACAGAGTCAGCAAGCAACCATTGGAAGCAGGATTCAAATTAAGGTCTGTCTGATGTTCTTGCTTTTAACTAGCATCCCATTATCCAGGACTTACTTGTATAAAACTATTAAGCAACAGTACGAGATAACATGGCTCAACACTTCTCATTCCTCTTTGTGATCTTGTGTGCCTTTGTGACTGCAACAGGTTCATTCGGGGAATGAAATGTACTATAGAGTACTATCTTGTGATTATTTTTCTGAGGACTCATGGTGTGTCAAGTTGGAGATGGAGAGTGTACAAAATATCAATCCCTTCATACTGTATTTCATTACTCCCTCTCCAGTTATTGACCTGCACTCCTTCTCTAGTAGCTTTCCAGCTCTACTCTTTAACCTTGACCCAACTTTAGACCTCCTAGATATGTAGCCCTTCTAACTTGAGTCATGGATAAAATACATAACACCCACAGAAGTGGGGAGGCATGTACCTTATTTAAATATCAGTTTGCTCAGCCAGGCTCTTTTTCAGAGCTAGGGCAGACAATTCAAGGGTATAGTCACTACCAAGTGTCTGGAGAAAGTAGGCAGTTTAGTTCAGTGGCCTCTAAATTTTTTAAATATATTTTTTATTGATTTCAAAGAGGAAGGGAGAGAGAGATCAAAACATCAATGATGAGAGAATCATTGATCAGCTGCCTCCTGCACACCCTATACTTGGGGTCAGGCTCACAACCCAGGCATGTGCCCTGACTGAGAATCAATCTGTGACCTCCAGGCTCATAGATCAATGCTCAACCACTAAGCACACTGACCAGGCCAAATTTTTAATGCAATTAATTTTTAAAAGCACATATTTCAAGTAAAAGTAAATATAAATTTATATACAAGTATATTGGATACATTATGAAAAAAAACACAAAAAATATTAATTTTAAAAGGATAAGAAAATCAGTAGTATTTAATATAAGACTTTTTTATTTTTTTATTGATTTTAGAAACAGAGGGAGAGAAAGAAACATTGATCAGCTGCCTCCTGTACACTCCCTACCAGAATCCAGCCCAAAATCAGGGCATGTGCCCTGATCAGGAATCAAATCAGTGACCTTTTGGTACACAGAACAATGCTCAACGAACTGAGCCACAGTGGCCAGAGTAAGACTTTATTTTGTTCTCACTAAAAAGTATTATTCAGCATAATTTATTAAATGAGAGCAATATGACTTAACATGGTTCCTTGATTTTTAAAATCTTATGATACATCCATTTGAAGGACTGGTTCCAAATTTCCTGAGATAAATCAGTTATGCATACAAACTAATTAGTAGGCATAGTATCAATATTTTGAACAAATAGGTTCACATTTTACTAATTTTTTTATATGGAAGAGTTTTAAATGGGTTAGAAATGTTTTTTTCCAATTAAAAAAAAAAATCATGCACATACCAGAGGTGTTTCTTAGGTGACAAAGCAACAAAACCACATAAAAGATAGAAACATTTTCCAGTATCTGTTTTTAAAATACATTGTTTTAAGCAACTATTTTTTTAATTTTTTAAAAATATTTTATTGATTTTTCACAGAGAGGAAAGGAGAGGGATAGAAAGCCAGAAACATCGATGAGAGAGAGAAATCTATCAGCCTCCTACACGCCCCCACTGGGGATGCGCCCACAACCAATGTAGATGCCCTTGACCGGAATTGAACCTGGAACCTTTCAGTCTCCAGGCTGATGCTCTATCCACTGAGCCAAACCGATTTCGGCTTAAGCAACTACTTTTCACTCATGAAAATTCACCTTGAAAGGACAGAGTAAGTTCTTTTTTTAGTAATATCTTCTGGGTATCATAATATTGCCAACTACTTAGCAAGTGAAAAGTCAGCAAATTTGGAATACCCATTTTTGTTTAAAAGAGTGTAAGTTATCTCTAAGTTCAACAACTCTTAAAATCTTTTCCTCAAGATAACTAGTGAACCCTCTGGGTGATATGAAAGATTTTCCATGGCCAGTCTCCATACAAAGTATTCAAAAGGTCCTATTATTTAAGCTTACATAAGCATAAACTCCTCCCTGCACAGGTAAACTACAGAATGTTGCAATATACTAAAAGCAGAAACAAGTGAGGCCACTTATGAGAACCACTTTGAATTGTGAAACACTCATTCTGTCTTCAGGGCATTGATGACATATGTGACACATCGAACCCAGAGATCCAAATGAGTGGGCAGTGTCAATCCAAAGTTTAAACGTTAGTAAGGCTTAATTTCTTTCTTTTTTCAAGAAAAAGTGAATATAAATTTTAATGATTTCCCCACTCCAAAACAGATCATCTTGCACTCCCTCGGGGGGTCCATACATCCACCCCTTTGGCCTAGGTTACTGATTAAGTGCAAGCCATAAACTTGGAAGCCAAATGAGTAGGTGGGGATAGGGAGAGCATTTAATTAAGAGAGTTAGAAGCTCATACAGTGTCCTCAACCAGGGAAAGACCAACTTAAATCTGCTCAGAAGTGGTCTGAAGGAGAAGCTAAGACAAAATTGGATCAGTGGCTAAACTTAATAATATCAGGTGCCAAATATTTTCAGTTC
>PVJN01059323.1:0-11891 GCA_004026805.1 Lasiurus borealis
CAAAAAAAAAAAAAAAAAAAAAAAAAAGGAACCTCCGCTCTCCGCGAATGCGCATGCGTTCCCCGGGAGGCGGATGACCCTGAGAGGCTGCCGTCGCGCGCTGGGCGCAGGCAGGACGTCCGGCGCGCGCAGGCGCTCGGCGCAGAGGCCTGCCGGAAGCCAAGATGGCGCTTAGGTGTCCCGCGGCTCGCAGTTGGCGCCTGGTCAGTTTCTGAGCGGGTGTTTCGTCGGAGGCCGGGGCGAACGCCCTCTTCGCCGCCATGGCCCGGCATCGGAATGTCCGAGGCTATAACTACGACGAAGGTAGGTGGCCAGCTCCTGCCGCGACGTTCCGGCCTCCGTTCCAGGTGGGAGCCCAGCCCGGGGGCATCCCTAGGGTCTGCTTAGTCCCCGTCCGCGGCGCGAGCCTGGCGTTCAGAGGCGGCGCGGCTGGAGACAGTAACAGGCGGGCCAGAGGATGGCATTGTTTTAGGTCGTGATTTCTGCCCCTTTGGGGGCTGAGCGTGTTTGTTATTTGGGGCAGAGGAGGCGCGGTCCCGCGTCGGGTTTCGGCGAGGTCGGTCGGTCGGTCGGGACGCGGCGGTGTTTGTGCGCGTGAGCGCCGTCACCTCCGCCCCCGCATTGTTTCCTCCCGCGCCGGGCGCGCACCGCCTGCTGCCCCTGCTTCTGGCTCCTTTTCCCGGCCCCTCGACCCCCGTTCCAATGTGCCCGTGAAGCCTCGCTTATTTGTAACACACGGATTGGCTGACTGAATGGTCACATCCAGCTGTTTTTGTTTTGTTTGTTTGTTTTAGCTCTGTTCGTTTTACATGGCAAATCTTCATGTGTTTTCATACCTAGTTAGTGCAGAATCTGGCTTGCGCTAACCGATTATTTTTCTATGCGTTTCCCAATTAAATTGGAAGTGTAGGGGGCGTGTAGGAAAGACACCTATTCAAAAGACCCAAAGAGCAAGTCTATTAGATGATCTGAGGTGTATGGGCCTAATTCTCGGTTGAACATTCTCAATATGTAAATACGCATTTGGGGATGGAAAAGAGCAGGCAGTAGTAGAAGAAAGAAGGCTTTGAAAAGGACTTAGGGATTTTTTTAAAAAAATGAAATAAAAGAAAAATGTATTTGAATGTTCTCCAGGAGTTTTTTTTTTTTTTTTTTTTAAAGTTAGAATGAGTTTCGGACAAGCACAGCATCTCTAGGCAAGTGGGTAATTGTGGGCCATGCTGAGCATAATACAAACAGATTGCAGGCAAGTTTGACCGAGTGCAGAAGAGGAATGAAGACCCATTGCGTTGCAGAGTGCAGAGCCTGTAGGAAGCTTGGCAGGTTGGTGGTTATTATTGGCACTCCCAGTAGATTACTGTAGAACAGGGGTTCTCAACCTTCCTAAGGCCGCCACCCTTGCATACAGTTGCTCATGGGGTGGTGACCCCCAACCATGACATGTTGCTCCTGTGATGCATCGCGATGTAAATATCTGCATTTCCCGATGGTCTTAGGCGGCCCCTGGGAAAGGCTCATTCGATCCACAAAGGGGTCGCGACCCACAGGTTGAGAACAGTTGTTGTTGACCATCAGTAGGCTCTCACCATACCGGATGGAGGCTAACCCTCGGAACTGCATTTGGAGGCTGTCACTCGGTCAGCCTGGCGTACATATGTTAGGTTCCTAGTGTTCACCGCACAATAGAGGTCCTTGTAAGTATTGCAGTGGGTATAAGTACTGCATGTTGACCACAGTTACCTAGACAGGATTTTAGCCTGGGCGGAATTTTTTGCAGATATGCTATAAAAGGACATGAATAGGCCTAATTACTTTAATAAAGTAATTCATTTCTTTAATAACCTTTTTCTTCAATACATTTTACTTCCTCAAGCAACATTGTGTATTTTTCTTTAATTGAATGCTTGGTGTACTGTTTCTAAGCTTTGGGGACTGACAGTAAAACGTTTGAGGGAGTCTAAAGAGGGAGGTAAGTCACAGAGGATTAAAGTGAGTATGAGATGCTACAAAAAAAATAAGTTTAAAGGAAGCTATGTAAATAAGAGCACCTTATTCAGAGTGTGTTGGAGGCGTAGAGTATGAATTCCTTGTGAAGGGAAGCTTCCCCGAGAAGTGCTTGGCCTGAGGGAGGGAGAGCTAAACGCCTGGTGAGGTTGTCAGGTTTCTTTGGAACAATTGATGACATCATAACCAAGCTATTCCTACAGAATAGGAGGTTCACCCCCTTTTCCTTACCAAGTTCTACTCATTTTAAGGGTCCAGTATCTCTCTCTTTTTCCCAGTTCATTTTTCCTTTGTACTCGCGGACTAATAATTTTAAAATTCTCGAAACTAATATTACTTCATTAGGGAGAGTTTATGCTCTAAAACCTATTGGTTCCTCTATTTAACACACACTTTGTTCTTCTCTGTAATTTGGATAGCATATTACATGACTGCCTGTGCCAGGAAGACAAAGTCCATATATTTGATATTTACTCCAATAGCCGCCACATTGCTTACATGAAGTAAATACTCCCAAAATTTTGTTGAGGAAAAGAACCACTTTACAGAATTACCAGGAATGAATTCTCTTTATCTTTCTATATTGTGGTACTTCTAGGGTCAATTTCAGTATTGAAAAACAATGAAAGAGATTCTTATTGTTTTTATATCTAAAAATATTTTTTGTGAATAGTTCTTCATTTATTGCTAGTAAGTTATTAACTCAGAATTGTGATCTAATTTATTGAATTACACATGTTAACCCAATAGTAGCATTTATTTATTTTTTTCTTTGCCATAAAAGTTGGTCTTAGAATAAAGAGTTCCTGCTTCATTAATCCTCAGCAACTAGCCAGTTATCCTTTGGAACTGGTTTAAGTATTATATTCCTGGGATTTTCCCGTAGCCACCTCACTCCCAACTCATGTCAAACACTTGCCATCTGTTTTGTAATTGCCCATTTTTTGTCTTCTCTGATTTCAGGTTTGTGAAGATTTTGGGAATGTGCCTATTACTCACTCTTGTACCCTGAATGTCTCTAATAGTCCCTGACATAGTGTTAGTATTTGTTGAATGAGTAAAATACTTTTGCAAACATTTATATTTTTTTGTGGGTTTTTAGTTTTAAATTGTTTGATTCACTTATAATAAAGCAAGTTTAAATTTAGTACCAAACATTTGCCAGGTAGTTGACTAGACAGAGTCTTGCCCTAAAACAGCTTATAATTTCGTGGAGTGAAACAGGTAAAGTGCTTTGAAGACTTTCAATTGGAGGAGTATGCTACAGAGTAAAAAATGACAGGGGTGGGGGTAGGGGGGTGGTTTGATTCTTTTTACCCAAAGTGATCAGGGAGGACATATGCAATTAGGTGACATTTGAATGGGAACCTTAACCAAGAGGAGGAAACAGCCTTAGGAAAATTTGGTTAAAAAACTTATTCTAGTCAGTAGAAAAAAGGCCAATAAGCCTGAACAGACGGATTTTGAGGGAATTTAGGATAAGCTGGTTTTCATAGATTACCTTGTTCTACATGAAGACAAATTGCTTTCTTGGTTTGATTTTATAACCTGTGCGTTGGGGATCGATAGTAAAATTAAAATTAGTTTAGGACAAGCACAACATCTCTATGCAGTGGACAATTATGGGCCACGTATAAAGTTACATGAAATATAAATATAAATGCTTTGTTTTTAGAGAGCATTAGTGAAAAAAAAATGGATGGTTTTCATTTTGGATATTTATCAACTCCAGAAAGACAATTAAGTATGTAGTCTGTGGGATTATTACTTTTAATCACATGAGGCGAAAAATAGGATCAAGTTATCTTAAAAACTGAAGAACCATGTATGTTTCTATCTATAATAATAAAAACCTAATATGCTAATTACACTGGACTTCATTCAGGACATCCTTCCAGATGAAGCAAGGGCTGGAGGGAAGCCCCGGTCCTGGGTGCCAGAGGTAGGCCAGTTCCAGCAGCCGGTGGAAGGAAGGCCTACTCTTGCACGAATTTCTTGTATAAATGAAGAAAATCAGTAAATACCTATCTTTGTAGGTAAAATTTTTAGGAAAAGTAGACAACCCAAGTTCCTTTAATTTTAATGAACAAATTAATTTCTTTTGGAAAGAATCCAGATGCTTTTTTAAATTAATAACTAAGAATATATAAAGAACTTATAAATGAATTTATCTCTTGTGTTTTTATTTTAGATTTTGAAGATGATGATCTATATGGCCAGTCTGTAGAAGATGATTATTGCATATCTCCATCAACAGGTGAATTTGAAAAATAATTTGATTTTCATTATTTGGGTGTTTAAAAATATGAAGTATTACTGTCATTTTAGGATTAGAGTGATTCCATAAGACTAATATTAAGTAATACTTAAAAAAGTAACTATATGTTAACTTTTAAAGGTGAAAAAATAATTTCTTTACCTGTGAGTAGAATTTAAAGTTTTGATTATATCACTTGGCTTTAATCATTTGGAAGAAAAGTCTGAAAACTGGCTTTTCCAATTTTTTTGCAACATACAATTAAACTAAATTGTACTGAAATGATAATCTTATCTAAAACTAAAACTTTTGAAGGCAGACAGCAGTTTCTTATATATTCTCAGGAAACTTTTGAATATTAGAAACATTGATGTGTTATGCATAGAATTTCCTTTGTATAGTATTTTAGCTCATCTACTGTTAATTTGGTAAATAAACCAGATAAATGTAGTTTCAACTTTTGATGGAGCCATAGATAGATTTAGAGTTCAGATTCTACATCAGAGTTGCATCTTCTGTCTAATCTGCTGAAAGTTTTCTTTTTTGCCCCTGTATAAAGAAAACATTCACATGTTCTTTGCAGCAAGACTGAATCTTTAATCCAGATTCTCCTCTTACTAATTTCTCAAATAATACATCTGTCTTTAAATTTCTTTTTTTCAAATATATTTTTATTGATTTAAGAGAAGGGAGGAGGAGAGAGAGAGAGAGAGAAATGTCAGTGATGAGAAAGAATCATTAATCGGCTGCCTCTAGCAAACTACCTACTGGAAATGGAGCTGCAACCCAAACATGTGCCTTTGACCGGAATCAAACTCGGGACCCTTCAGTCCTCAGGCCAATGCTCTATCCACTGAGCCAAATGAGCTAGGGCTGTCTTCAAATTTCATTCTACTCTGTAAATAGTTAAAATGTCCTGCTAATTTTACTATGCTACAAAAGTGAGTGTAATTAAATATAGTTAAGTGCAGCATAAATACTGATATAATTCATAAAATTTATTTTCCACAAGTTTAAAGATTTAATGTGATTAATATTTTTATCATTCTGCCTTTTCTTTAATACTGTGGTCTGCAGAACTGTCCTGTAAACCCATTACTTTCCTGAAAACCTGACCTGTCCTGTAAACCTGTACCACTTCATTCATCCATTCGTTCATAAATTGAATTTATTGGGATTACATGTATATTTAAGGTGTACAATTCTATAATACATCATCTATAGTGTGTTCACAACTCAAAGATACGTCTCTTTTTAATGTGTGCAATGAACTCTGACATTTTCTTAAAAAATATATTTTCATCGATTTCAGAGAGGAATGGGGAAGGAGAGAGAAACATCAGTGATAAAGCAAATCATTGATTGGCTGCCTTCTACTTGTCCCATGCTGGGGATCAAGCCTGCAACCCAGGCATGTGCCCTTGACTTTCATTGAACCTGAAACTCTTCGATGGCAGATGCTCTATCCACTGAGCCAAACCAGCTAGGAAGTCATGTCTCTTTTCATCACCATTTATTATCCCTTTACCCTTTCCTACCTCTCCCCACCCCTGTATAAGCCTGTGCCACTTGTAGACCAAATATGTCTCTTCTGATTTTTTGGAAATCCATTTATTTATAAAGCTGCTAGTGGCCTAGTGCACAAAATTTGTGTACATTAAAAGTGGATTAATTAGAGGAAATACTTTAATATTGCTATTTGCCCTTTCTCTATAATATAAGTGTTAGAGATAAAAGAAAATTAGTAAAATGTATATGAAAATCTTCCTCCTGTCAGAGTCGGGCATTGCTTGGGACCCAGAGGCAAGCCCCTGCACACCTGCGCACCTCGAAATCATGCGAGTCCCAGACTTAGCGCCTCCCCCCCACCCCCCATTGGGTGAGATCCAAACCTGGCTGGCCCCATCCTTGTTCAAGCCCTACCAGGTGGGGTGGTACAGCCTCAGGTCCCTACTGATGGCTTGTAAGGCTTGTTATGGGAACTGGGCCTCTGTGGGCGCAGCCATCTTGTATTTGGAATCCCTGCCTCCACTGTGGGCACAGCCATCTTGACCATTATGGCGTCAATTTGCATATTATCTATTAGATAAGTTAGGTCTCCCAAAATTGTCTTAGCACTTCCATTCTTCCTGCCATTGCCGTTTCTTGTTACTCTGAAAAATATCTAGCTCTTTTTAAAAAAATTTATTTTAGAGAGAGAGGAATTGGGGGTGGGTGAGAGAGAAAAAAAAATAAATGAGATAGTTCCATTGCATGCCTCTCAAACATGCCCATCTAACTGGGACTGGGGATCAAACCTGCAACCCAGGTTTTGCTTTATTACTTTGCCTTTGAAGTTCAGAGAAGGTACTGTGGGGCTGGGTCTCAGACCTCTGAGGAGGGGCACACTGCATAGCTGGCACTGGTGTCTCGGAAAGATGCCTGTGAAGCTGCAGTCAGCCTTTGAAGAGGTAGTACAGGCCAACTGGCTTATCAGTGTCTGAAGATGTTAGGTGCGGGGGGTGTTGACGCTTTTTTTGGGCGTTCACCTTAAAGAAGTCTGATATTAATTGATGTTACTGGAACAGACTGCTTCTTTAAGGTGAACTGTTGTTCGGGTGACTGACTGCATAAGAAGCAAAAAGGAAAGAAGCATGTGTTTTCCTCCTCCAGCCTTCCAGTCTTCCTGAAAGAGAGCCAGCTGTCCAAGAAGAAATGTACTTTGCTTAGACTTAACCTTAGCATCAGGAAACAGAGTATAGAAAAAGCCTGGTTAGAAGCTGAGGGATGGCTTAATCTGCATTTCTTTAAAGCTCATTCGGGGCTTCAAAAGACCACATGTTGTAGAGATTAAGAATATTATTTTTGGACTCCTACAATTCATTATCACCATTGACCTGGGAGATGATGTAGAATAATAATTCAATAGGAGATTTAAAAAAAAATGTCTTCTATGTAGATACTGGATTGAAGGCAGTATGTGAGTAAATGTAGATAGATTAGTTAGGAGACAATTATACTGATCTGGAAGAGGTGAAGATATTTTAGACAGTGTTCTCAAGATGTGGTCTGTGTACCACATAACTTGAAAATTTGTTAGAAGAGTAATTCTTGGCTCCATCCTAGAGTCAAAAACTCTGTAGATGGGATATAGCTACTGTTTCAACAAACCCTCCAGAGACTTTCTTTGAGAACCATTTGTTTAGGACCTATAGGCTTCAGAAATAATTACAGGCCTTAAGGTTTATACAGGACTTGGAAGTTGGTTGGGTGTGGCTTGCATGGGTGAAAAGCTTCATTAGAGAGAGGGACTAGTGAAAAACATCTTAATATTGCAGATTAACACATCTAGTCTTACTTGGATAAATTTTGCTTAATTTTGAGTAATGAGCTAAGAATACATAAGGTTAGGCATTCTTAGAGTTTTTCTGAGATTGTCCTAATTTTCTTTCTTTCTTTTTTTAATCCTCACCCAAGGATATTTTCCCATTGAGTTTTTTAGAGAGAGTGGAAGGGAGAGATACAGAGAGGAACATTGTTGTAAGAGAGACACATTGATTGGTTGCCTCCCCTGTGGGGATTGAGCCTGCAACCAGGGTACATGCCCTTGACCGGAATCGAAACCGAGATCCTTCAGTCCACTGGCCAATGCTCTTATCCACTAAGCCAAACTGCTTATGGCTCTTTATATGTATTGATTTCAGAGAGGAAGGGAAAAGAAGAGAGAGAAAGAAACATCAATGATGAGAGAGAATCATTGGTCGGTTGCATCTTGCACGCCCCCTGCTAGGAATTGAACCTGTAATCTGGGCATGTGCCCTGACCAGGAATCAAACCCTGACCTGGTTCATGGGTTGACATTCAACCACTGAACCACACCATCTGGACTGGCCTAGTTTTCTTGAGGTCAGAATGTATCTTGTCCCACAACTCGTGAAATGTGTCTTGTTTGTGGTTCACATCCAGGACAATCTGATTCTTAGAGAGTTACTTTTGTCCACACCAAGAAGTCAACTGATTGGGACTGGTAAATACCGAAGTAAGAATGGCATACTAGACAGAAAGAACAACATGCTTAAGTAGTGGCTTCGAAGTGAGATGTGTTTGGCAACACTCACAAGATAAATGCAATTGCGGTAGTAAAGAGGGCTAGAAAATAGGAACCAAATTGTAAAAGGCAGTTTTTAATTTTACGTGTGTAGTGTCAGCTTATTAAAGGCTTTGATTTTAGGGGAGTATTGATGATGTAATACAAAGTGACTGGTCTAAAGGTAAGGCAGATAGATGCAAGGGGAGGCTGAGGAAGCTAGTAGACTAGTGAGTCCTAATCTTCCCTGATGATACCAATCAGCTGGGAGTGTTTTTAAAAATACAGATCTCTGCCCCACTCCAGCACCATTGAATCCAACTATTTCCAGAAGAGACCTAGAAAGTCAAATCTTGAATGAATGCCTAACATGATTTTTATTTTAAGGTGTTTATGAAACAATTTTAGGTGATTTCAAGAGTCAGATTTTGAATTCTTTGAACTTCTATGTTTGTAAAAATACCTTAATTTTGAAAGTCATTATAGATGTCTAATTTTTTAGAAAGCATTTAAATCTTTAGAAAGAAACAGCATTTTATATTTGCCCTCCTTTTTTGCCATTGCCCTTGTGTATTTTTAATTGTATTTGCTATCTTTTGGGTTCTCATTTCAACTTCAAATATTTGGACATTTTTTCCTCCCTCCAACTTACCTCCTTCTCGCTGATCTCCCCTGGAAATCCAGCCATTAATATTTCCAAAACAGTGACCACAATACTAAGTTTCTGAGTTGATTTGTGTGTGGGTTTGGGGTAGAAATAATAGCTTCTAGGAGGTAGAGTAGAAGCCTGGACATTGATAACTTCCTTTTATTTGTCAATATTTCCTAAGTGGAAATTGATGAGAGAAGTATATGACTTATTTTTATTAAATTTTTAGAGAGGAAGAGAGAGGGATAGATAGTTAGAAACATCGATGAGAGAGAGAGATATCGATCAGCCGCCTCCTGCACGTCCCCTATTGGGGGGGATGTGCCCGCAACCAAGATACGTGCCCTTGACCAGAATCGAACCTGGGACCCTTCAGTGGGCAGGTGGACGTTTTATCCACTGAGCCAAATTGGTTTCTGCACTTAGGATTTTCTTTATAGTTCAGAGCTATGAGAGGAAGTTGGACTAAGTCCATTTGTTATTTTTAGGCTAAACTGAATGGCTTATTTCATTCAGGAAAGTAATTTGTAAGTTACCAATCACAAAACGGCCCTGTTTACATTTTTTTAATACTATCACATTTTATTAAATCTAAAAAGCTATGGGTTGTACAATTATTTTATGTACTACTTAAAAAAATCAGCCATCAGTCTTAACTATTACATAATGCTAAGATGTCATGTGATTGAGCCATTCCTTCATTCTGAGATTTTTAATGTGAAAAAAAGTGGTCATCTTAGAATATCTATGAAGTAGATACTTCTGCTGTTTTAGCCAGGCTGACTTTATAAAGCAATGCTATATTATCTTTGCACAAGAGGGAGGGAAATAGGGATATATATGAATTCTTGAAAAATGACCAACTTATGATCTTGAAAATTGTATGCTAAAAAAAGCAGAACTTGGAAAAAATAGGATCTTGGTAGATCACTCGTCTATAAAGTACTAACAAAAACAGTAATCATCTTAATAAAAATTCTTGTATATTTTGAAAAGATACATTAACTCCCCTCCCCTTTTTTTTTTTATTGATTTCAAAGAGGGAGGAATGGAGGGAGAGAGAGAGAGAAATGTAAGAAAAGTACATCAATCAGTTGCTTCCTACATCTGCCCTGACTATCTAGGTATGTGCCCTGATGGGGAATTGAACCTGAGACCTTCCTGTTCACAGGACAATGCTCCAACTAACTGAGCCATACCAGCTAGGGCTACATGAATGTTCTAATAAATATTCCAGTAAACATGGTCATTAAAAAAAATAGTGAGCCCTACCTGGTTTGGCTCAGTGGATAGAGTGTCGACCTGAGGACTGAAGGGTCCCAGCTTTGGATTCCGGTCAAGGGCACATGCTGGGTTGCAGACTCGATCCCCAATAGGGGGCATTCAGAAGGCAGCCAATCAGTTATTCTCACTCATCATTAATGTTTCTATCTTTCTCTCCCTCACCCTTCCTCTTTGAAATCAATTACAAAAAAAAAAAAAAAAGGTGAAAGTCTGATGGAAAAACGATGTTAAGAAAGAGTTAAAACGAGTAATGTTGCAGAGGCAAATGCTTACAGATCTTAGAGAGCCAAGCAATAAGCACACACCAAGACAGGACACATAACCAAACTGAGCCCAGAGGACGCATGTGGGGTTACCTGGTATCACAATACAATTACAGTTATAACTAGAAGCTCCAGTGGGGGTCCCTCGGCCTGGTCTGCAGGGATCAGGCTGAAACTGCTCAGTGCAGGGATTCGTCCAGGGCATGTCTGGCCTGTCTCACCCAGTCTCACCCAGTCCCTGTGGGCCAGATTCCAGCAGCAAACTAACCTTTTGGTCAGAGCTTCAGCCTCCTGGTGGTCAGTGCACATCTGCGACTGGTGGGATGGTCAAATGAATGGTTGGACACTTAGCATATTAGGCTTTTATTACATAGGCTCTTTTATGGTTGGTGTCGTGGACTTTGTACCTGTTGCCATTATGCAGTGATGCAAAACATTGAGGTATTGGGGGGAATAGCTCATAAAACAAAGCAACTTGAATAGTATACTTTAATTATTCCCCGAATTATCATTTGACATGAGCTAGTTTGGTTAAGGAAATGTGCATTATAGTAGAATAGATTGAATCCTCTCCGGTGCTCTATATTCTTTTATTCTGTTCTTCAGTTTTTCTGATGTTCTTGCCTCCTTGTTATAACTGCTCCAGTCTTCAGTGATTACTTAATCGTCTCTGCGTTGGCAGCACTTGTTATCTGTACTACTCATTTGACTTTTAAAATATGTCATTTCACTTTTCTTTTTGCTTTCCTGCTAATCTATAAGGCCATCATTGATTTATACTATGAATAGGTAGCATTATGCCATGGCATTTTGATTATCGGTTATACATAAGCCATAATGTTATCTACTAGTAAATGCATATCTTCCATATACAGTGGTACCTCAAGATACGAGTTTAATTTGTTCCGTAACCTTGAGGTGTGGGAAACTATGAGACGCTCGAGTTGCGGTAAACTGATGGATCTTGTATAGCTGGCCGGTCCTCGTGATTACTCCTATCTCAACTGTTGCTCGTATTTCAAAGCAAAAATCGCTCGCTCGATGGCTCGTATCTCAAAAATCTCGTAGGTTAGGGCACTCGTATCTCGAGGTACCACTGTATATAAAAGGCTAAGCAATCATTGCATCCAAACAACTGAATGGACAACCAAACAGGCTGTGTGGGGTGACCAGGCCGGCAGGTGGGGTTAGTGAGGGGTGACCAAATGACTGAGCACCAGGCTGTGTGGGGTGCCCAGGCTGGAAGGGGGATTAGTGAGGGGTGACCAAGCAACTGAGCAGCAGGCTGCATGGGGCTACTAGGCATGCAGGGGGGGAAATTGGGGGTGACCAAACCAACATGGGGACAGTGAGCGGCGACCAGGTTGG
>PVJN01059324.1:0-11891 GCA_004026805.1 Lasiurus borealis
GATGAATGGGGCTACATGAATAGAGGTTAATCAGGCACAAATGCATTCCAGGCGGGACAAAGAGCACAGCCTAGCCACTGAGAAAGGAGAGAGCATGGTGTACTGGAAAAACTGCCAGGAGTTCAGTATGGCTGGGAGCCAAGGAGTAACGTAGGGAGTGGTGAGTTGTAAAGCTAAAGAGACTAACTAGGACAGCTCATGAAGGATCTTTCAGGACTGCTAAAGTCTTGATTCTATCCTGAAGAAAAAAAAGGGGGGGGGGAGAAAATATCAATTTAATCAAGATAGTGACATCAATTTGTAATTATAAAATATGGCATTAAATGAAATCCTGGCAGGAGGGAGAATGGATGGGAGAGGAACAAGGCTGGATACATGAAGACCAGTTAAGTAGCTATGGCAATAATTCTAATGAAAGATGACAAAGGTCTGAATCAAGGCAGTGAGCTTGGAGAGGAGACATTGGATCTGAGATGTATTTTGTTCTCATTTTAATATATAGAAACCAGAGGCCCAGCGCACAAAATTTGTGCACTAAAGGGAAGCTCCCTCAGCCCAGCCTGCACCCTCTCCCCTTGGGGGATGGCCGACTGCCAGTTTAGACCTGATCTAGCCACAGGGATCTGGCCTAAACTGGCAGTTGGACATCCCTCTCACAATCTGGGACTGCTGGCTCCTAACTGCTTACCTGCCTGCCTGTCTGATCGCCCCTAACTGCCTCTGCCTACCAGCCTGATCATCTCTAATGGCCCTCCCGTCAGCCTGGTTGCCCCTACCTGCCTGATTGCCCCTAACTGTCCTCCCTGTCTGATATCACCCCCAATGGCCTTATCTCACCCCCAACTGCCCTACCCTGCCAGCCTGGTTGCCCCCAATTGCCCTCCCCTGATGGTGTGGTCTCACCCCCAACAGCCCTCCCCTACAGGGCTGGTATTGCCCCCAACTGCTCTGCTTTGCTGGTCAATTTGGTTCTGATTGGTTGGTTTCTATGCCAGTCAGCATCAAAAGCTCCACTTCCTAGGCAGCCATTGACTCCCCACAGCACCCAGATTTGATTCTGATTGGTTGGTTTCAATGCCAGTCAGCATCAAAAGCTCTGCCTGCTAGGCACCCATTGGCTCCCCAAAGCTCCCAGATTTGGTTCTGATTGGTAGGTTTCTTTTCTTTTCTTTTTTTTTTTATTTAATAAATCTTTATTGTCCAGATTATTAAAATTGTTCCTTTTTTCCCCCCATAGCTCTCTTCCACCTGGCTCCACCCCACCCTCTGTCTTTACCTCCCACCCCCATTGTCCTCATCCATAGGTGTATGATTTTTGTCCAGTCTCTTCCCCCAACTCCTTCATTCCTTTTCCCCTGAGAATTGTCAGTCCACTTTCTTTCTATGCCCCTGATTTTGTTATATCCACCAGTTTATTCTGTTTATCGGATTTTTAATTCACTTGATTTTTAGATTCACTTAATAGATATGTATTTGTTGTTATAATTTTTATCTGTACCTTTTTCTTCTTCATCATCTTCTTAAAGAGTGTGTTTCAGCATTTCATATAATACTGGTTTGGTGTTGATAAACTCCTTTAACTTTTTCTTATCTGTGAAGCTCTTTATCTGACCTTCAATTCTTAATGATAGCTTTGCTGGGTAGAGTAAGCTTAGTTGTAGGTTCTTGCTATTCATCACTTTGAATATTTCTTGCCACTCTCGTCTGGCCTGCATAGTTTCTGTTGAGAAATCAGCTGACAATCCTATGGGTACTCCCTTGTAGGTAATTAACGGTTTTTCTCTTGCTGCTTTTAATATTCTGTCTTTTGCTCT
The DNA here is from genome assembly GCA_004026805.1 of Lasiurus borealis. Classification (NCBI taxonomy): domain Eukaryota; kingdom Metazoa; phylum Chordata; class Mammalia; order Chiroptera; family Vespertilionidae; genus Lasiurus; species Lasiurus borealis. Next base: position 1,815 of record PVJN01059324.1, read on the forward strand.
TGGTATTTTAATTATGATGTGTGTTGGTGTGGTCTTCTTTGGATTCCTATTGTTTGGGGTTCTGTGTGCTTCCTGAACTTGTGAGTCTGTTTCTTTCACCAGGTGGGGAAGTTTTCTATCATTATTTCTTCAAATAGGTTTTCAGTATCTTGCTCTCTCTCTTCTGGCACCCCCATAATTCTGATGTTGGTACACTTGAAGTTGTCCCAGAGGCTCCTTACACTATCTTCTAGTTTTTGGATTTCCTTTTTCTTTTTGCTTTTCCAGTTGAGTGTTTTTTGCTTCTTTGTATTCAAATCTTTGACTTGATTCTTGCATTCCTCTAGTCTACTGTTAGGTCTCTGTATAATATTTATTATTTCAGTCAGTGTATGTTTAATTTCTAGTTGGTCCTTTTTCATCTCTAGTTGTCCTTTTTTATCTCCTCTTGCATCTTGCTAAATTTATCCATCTTTTCTATAAAATTCTTGAAAAACCTTATAACCGTGGTTTTGAACTCTGTATCCAGTTGTTTTCCTCCATTTCTTTCATTTGTGATTTGTTCCTTTGTCTCTGCATTTTCACTGCTTCCTTGAGTTGGCAGAGTAGCATTGTGTGCTAGGTGTCCTATATGGCCCAGTAGCTCTACCTTCTCAGGTACCTGAGGTGGACTCTCTTGGTGCACCCCTTTGTGGACTGTGTGTACATCCTTGTTGCAGTTAAGTCTTGATTATTGTTGGTATCACTGGGGGAAATTGACCTCCAAGCCAATTGGTTGTGAGGATCAGCCATGTCTACGCTGCAGGGAGAACTTCTGTGCTGGAGTCAGCCTTATAAGACAAGACTTGCAAAATTGCAAAAGCCTCTGTATTCAGCTTAGCTAGGGCAGTCTCAGGGCTGAGCAGCCTTGGCTTTCTGTCAGTCTTGCCCTATGCAGCCCCTGGGTCTCAGTGTCCCTCGGTAATTACTGCAGCTCTCTTTGCGCACACTTGCTTGTGCATGCGCCTCCAGGCCCCTGCCTTTCTGGTTTCCCTAAGTTTCCGTGCACTCTGGGGGCCCGTATGAGTCTGGGTCCCCAGGACCTTGCCGAAACTGGGGTTCAATACAGTCGGAGCTGGATGTCAGCACAGTTGGGAGGTTCTATCTTCCTCCTGCTAGAGAAAGCCAGTGGCACAATTAGCAGGCATCCCTCTGTGTAGCACTCGGCTTGCACACCTACAGACCTCTGCCTTTTGTGGTTCCCCTAAGTTTTTGTGAACTCCTCCCTTTTCACAACAGTCCAAACTCCCCCCATATGAGTCGTCTTCCCTGGAACTGGGGTTCAGTGCAGTTGGGAGTTTCCATCTCCCTCCCGCTAGAGGAAGCCAGCCTGGCACTCGGCCGCCCATCCTCTATATGTGCATGTCTCCATACCTCAGCTTTTTGCAGCTCCTCTGAGCCTCCATGAGCTCCTCTCTTTCCTTCTAGTTGTAGGATTTCCATTCAGCCAGCTTTCCTGTGGTTCTTGATGATGTCCATTCTTTTAGCTGTAGTTTTGAAATCGTTGTGTGAGGCAGCAGTTTAGGTGTTTACCTATGCCGCCATCTTGGTTTCTCCCTGATTGGTCAGTTTCAATGCCAGTCAGTGTCAAAAACTCCACCTGCTAGGCACCTATTGGCTCCCCACAGCACCCAGATTTGGTTCTGATTGGTCAGTTCCTATGCCAATCAATGCCAAAAGCTCTGCCTCCTAAGCAGCCATTGGTTCTTCATAGAACCCACATTTGGTTCTGATTGGTCAGTTCTTATGCCAGTCAGTGTCTCTGGGCCTATTAATGGGGCCTGATCAGAAAGGCGGAGCTGATCAGCAGCCCCAGTGGAGGCCTGAAGAAAAATGAAGGCATGGCTGCTGGCCAGGCTGGGAGAGACAGAGAGAGGCAAGTGATGATTAAAAGCTGCCACAGAGGCAACAGATTAGTCCCTGATTCTCTCTTCATGCCTCTCTCTGGCCCTGATTTGCAGCTCTCTCAGTATTCAGTGCTGGGGCACTGCACCTGCAGTAGAAGCAGCCTGCAGGATTGATTGACTTCCAGTTGCTGAAGCCTTGGTTATTACTGGTCATTACAACCCAGGGTTTTTATATATTAGGATTAAGGAAGAAAGATCATGGATGACTCCAAATTTTCAGCTTAAGTCAGTAGATGATGATGCCACTTATGCATGCAATCATTCATTCAACAAAAGTTTAACAATTATTGTAGGAAGTGCTGGATATAGATCTGGTCCTACCTTTGCCGTGGTAATAATCCTATATAATAAAGAGGTAATATGCAAATTGACCATCACTCCAACACACAAGATGGCCACCCCCATGCGGTCAAAGATGGCTGGCCCCATGTGGATACAAGATGGCCACCACAGGGGAAGGCAGTTGTGGGTGATCAGGCCAGCAGGGAAGGGCAGTTGGGAGGGACCAGACCTGCAAGGGAGGACAGTTGGAGGAACCAGGTGTGCAGGGGAGGACATTTAAGGGTGACTGAGCAGGCAGGGGAAGGTACTTGTGGGAGAGGACCAGGCCTGCAGGGGAGGGCAGTTGTGGGGAGATAGGCTTGCAGGGGAAGGAAGTTGGGGGCAACCAGGCCTGCAGGGGAAAACAGTGAGGGGCAATCAGGTCGGCAGGGGAGGGCAGTTAGGGGTGACCAGGTTGGCAGGGGAGGGCAGTTGGGGGCAATCAGGCTGGCAGGGGAGCAGTTAGGTGTCGATCAGACTGGCACAAGAGTGGTTAGGGGGTGATCAGGCTGGCAGGCATAAGTGGTTAGGGATCATCAGGCAGGCAGGCAGGCAATTGGTTGGGAGCCAGAAGTCCTGGATTGTGAGAGCGATGTACAACTGCCCATTTAGGCCTGATCCCAGACATTCCTCCCTGGGTCCCAAATTAGAGAGGGTGCAGGCTGGGCTGAGGGACACATGCCCATGCACAAATTTCATGTACTGAGCCTCTAGTTACTCTATATTAGGCTTAGTTTATGAGTCTTCTCAGATTTTTCTGGGCTTTAGCATCTCTGGGACTCTTGGCATTTTGCTCTATTTCAGCTGACACCATGGTGACTTACTTAAGTCTCTTGTGGTTTGATTGTCCAAGGATGACCAGCCACATACTCACAGACTCTTCCCATCACTTCTGGACTCTAGGGCGGGGCACTTGGCTTTTTCAGTGGCTCTCAAAGCATATGGAGAACACAACAGGGCAGTGTGGGAAGTTAGCTTCCTCTGGGACAGTTTTTGACTAACAGGAAACAGGGGACATAAAGTTCCTCCCTTCCTTGGATTGTTCCAAACATAATTACTCCATACTGTCTGTATGAAGATGTTCTGTATGGCCAAGTGATGGCACTTGTTAAAAGATTGGCTGTTACTCTGCAAGGCTTGTCATTGGCAATGGTTATCACAGTAATGCATGGCCATGCATTGCTCCTCATTTTTCTTTGCCTTTTCCTCCCTCAATGTTGCTGCTTTGGGATAATCCCTCCTAAGTAAAGCCTCGGCCCTTAATCCTTATGCCAGGCTTTTTTCTAGGGAGCTGGGCTAAGACACACCCACAAAGACAAACAGGAGATGAATTTTAGTGAACTTAAGAAAAAATTATCCATCCTTTTAAAACTACTTATTGAGCATCTCCATATATATTTGAATTAGGGATGGTATGATGAAGAATATAGACATGTTTCCTATTCTTGGTGAGTCTACATTCAGTGGAGAGTGGTAAAAATAATAAGTTGGCACAGAAATAAATGAGCATAATTAGAGATAGTGACAACAATTTTAAAGAACAATTTATGATATGATAGTGGGACCGGTATATGTGTGGGGATGCTAATCTAGACTGGTTGGTCAAGGGGACAAAGAATATGTAGAAGAAAAATACTTCTCTAGAAGGAGGATCAGGTCTTTCACAAAATGTCACTGGGAGGATTAACCTGGAAACAAACACATTGTATAGCATTTGGGTTTAGGTGCAGGTAGGAAATGTATCCCTAATTTGACTGTAAAGAAGTTGGTCATGAAATATGCATAGAAAATAATGGGAAGAAGGAGAATGAAGAGAGTAGAGAAGGATGAGAGTGCAGACCAGGGACAGGTAGAAGAGTTAGTGAGCAGTGCCAGAGCAGAAAAGGTGGCCACTCTGTGTATAATCCCTGACACTAAGTGGCCATAGAACTTTGGAGAAGCCTAGTCCTTGGTTGTTTTAGCTCCAAAATAAGGGTATTGATTAATCTCCAAGATTGTATGAAATCAAGGACGAGCTGAAATGAAACCTCTATGTAGTTATGTAACTTACCCCTTGAAATATACCACTGAAGTCTTTAGGACCCAGTAATAATTGGCTTTCTACCACCATTAATTATATTCTGGCCAATCATCAGGTAACACAATAGTCAGACTCCCTTAGCAAAATGTCTTTTTCATAACTGAGGACTGTTTATAGTACAAACATTTGGGGCTCATTAACTCAATCATTGGGACACTGATTATGTATCTATTGTCTACTCTAGTCAGTTATGTTCAATAACCTCTTCAGTATTCATTAGAACAATTATGCTAATAAGCTTCAAATTTCCCAAGAGTATTATACCTTCACACATTTATCCTGCCTATCAGCAGTCTGGCTCAGTCAATATTGTCACACACAGACAATTTATCCTATATAATAAAAGGCTAATATGCAAATAGACTGAATGGCGGAACAGCCGAACAACTGGTCGCTATAATGTGCGCTGATCGCCAAGGGGCGTGCATGGAACATGGCAGGAAATGGCTGCAACGGGATGGTAGAGCAAGATGAATGGAGGCTCCAGACCAAGGCAGGGCACTAATTGCTGTCATAGGGGCGAGCCTCTGGTGGTTACTGAAAATTCTTTGCTCCTGTGCCACGGTCCCACCTGGTGCTCACACCTGCTGCCAGTGCTGGCCCTACTTGTACTCACTATTGGAACCAGAGTCGCAGTTCACACTCACCGTCAATGCCAGCCCCACTCTCACATGTAGCCAGTGCCGGAGCTGCTGCTCACACCTGCTTCTGGCACCCAGCACTGGTCCCGATCACTTGGTGCCATCAGCAGGTGCCAGCCCTGATTGCCCCTCAGGGCTTCTCCACCTCCCCTTGCTCCTGAGAGGCAATTGGGGCAGCAGCCACTGCTTGCACCCACTGACAGCACTGGCCCCACTCACACCCATTGCTTACTCTGGCCCCAATTGCTTGTGCCACCAGTGGATGTGAGCAGTAGCAGTGGAAACAGGGCTCTTGTCTTGGGTGAGGATTTTTGGGAACCGGGGCTTGCGGCAGTAGGAGCCAGGCAGGGATGCGGAGGATGGGCCAAGACCCACCCATGTGCTCACTGCAGCCTTGCGGCCCATAGTTCCTTTCAAGGTGCAGAGATTCGTGCACTGGGCCCCTAGTATATACAAAATGCCAAGTGACTGGAATGACCAGTCATTATGATGTGTGCTGCAGCCAGCCAACTGGCTCAATCAGGGGCGGGCAGGCCAGCTGACCTCCCATGGCCTCTGCTCCTGGCGCCAGGTCCTGATCGGCCCCTATGAGGGAAGGCAGGCCAGACCTATCCCTTACATGAATTCAAGCATTTAGTTATAAATAAGGCATAAGTCCCTATGACATATGACGACTAAATTATGCCCCTCACAATAGAACTTTAAGTAATTTGTACATTTGTTCTTTTAGGGTTTGGTTTAGATATTGGCCTGTTTTTCCCATCTCTAAAATATGTAGATTTTAAATAATATTTAAATGTCTTTATGGGAGTACTCATTGCATTGGCATTGTATTATAACACTACAAATAATATTTGAACAGTCTCTGAATTAGCTATCTAATGACCAATAAAGCCAATGATCATTTGTTTTTAAATGCATAAGTAGGAAATATTATTTATCAGCTGTCTGGAGAATAAGAAATCTAACTTGTTTTCCCCAAATATTTTTCTCCTAACAAGAGGCAACTTTTCTCTCAGTTTCTTTACCTCCTTAAATAATAATAATAATAATAATAATAATAATAATAATAGTAATAATAAAAACCCTAACTCACCTGGCTGATATGGCTCAGTGGTTGAGCATTAACTATGAACACAGAAGGTCACCTTCAATTCCCTGTTGAGGCATATGCCCAGGCTGTGGCCCAGTTGGGGGCAGGGAGGAGACAGGAGGCAGTGGATCAATGATTCTCTAATAATTGATATTTCTATTTCTCTCTCCTTTTCCCTACCTCTATGAATAAAATATATATTATATTATATATATATATATATTTAAAGAAAAACAAACAAAAACTCTACCTCAATGATTTGTTTTCTTGAGTGATTTTGGCATAGAATAATAATTTTCCATCATAATCAACCATTGCTTTTATGATTGGTATGTAACAGATACTGATAAATACTTGCTGGATCCCTTTTTCTTATATATGCTTTATTCTTGTCTCCATCAGATGTTAATTTTCATTTTTAACAAAAGCTGGCATGTGAATAAAGAATGTGTTTTGTGTGTGTGTGTGTGTTTGTATGTGTGTGTGTGTAGGCAGGTGTATACACCTTTAATACAAATTCTTTTAAAACATAAAATTTCATTGTATTGAGATAAAAACCCAGCTGTATTGAGTTTTTTTCTACCATTATTTACAACAAAAGTAACCCCACAACTTTTGTTTTTTATAACTTTTACTTAGGTTATTTCATGTAATCAGTGTCCTTTCAAGTTGCAAATAACTGGATGTTTCCTTAAGATGTAGCAACGCTCACTGAAACTTGGCTCTACCAGAAATCAGATATTGAAGAGATGCTCAATGGCTGTACTGAGACCAACTACAAACTGAAAGGATGGGGCAAAGCTGTGTAGAATGCTTGTGGACCTATGGCATACACAGAATGCTCTACAAATGCTATATTTCAATTACTTACTCTTTTGCTAAGGGTGTGGAAAGACAACTGAGAATGAGATGCTTTCCTTATCCTTCAGGAATGTACAATCTAAATGGGGAGACAAAACATACATACATGAGAAAGCTGAAAATTTTCTCAAGACTAAACTAACAGGTTAAGATTAATCAGAGTCATATGTATATCATCCAGGAAAGGCTTTCCAGATCTCATCAGAGAGATGGAGTATGAGTTGTATTTTTTGAAAAATCAACACATGGATAAATATTTTTAAAAATTCAAACTACAGAATAATGATGAAATTTAAGTTTTCCACTCATGACTTCCAAATTGTCATCCCAGAAGCAACCACCATTACCATTTTTCTTATATGTCTTTCTAGTACATTTAACTACTTTTAAATTGATTTGGAATTGATTTCAATTTCATTGATTTTGCAGTGTCATGAGTAATGGTTAGTGTCTATTCACATAAAAATAAGATTCACTTAATATAATTTATGCAATAGGAATCTACTGATGATAGGTCTTGAAGGACCGTAGGGGATTTCCCAGTTATTGTTGCCACGGCAATCCTTCTCCATCTGCCTTCAGTTTCTGTCTTGACCCACTTTGGTTTAGACATATTTCTAGGAAAGGGGACAGTAGGCATGTTCCCATTTCAAAACCCTATGGGTACTGCATTGGTAGCCAGATTGCCTCTCCTCCCATTTCTTCAATCTCACAGATCCTGAAAAGATTCCAGAATGGAAGTTAGGGACTCAAAAACCTGACACTTTGAGAAGATGGTCTTAATCACTGTATTCTTTAATTGTACCCTAACTCCCATAGCAGATTCTTCTAGAATCCCAGCCAGCTCAGGAATCCCCCCATCACCCAAATGGATACTTAAATAAATGTACACCCTGGTCACATAGGAGAAAATATTTGTGTGACCCGAGTAGCTTTTTTTAAAAAATATATATTTTATTTGTTTTTTACAGAGAGGAATGGAGAGGGATAGTTATAAACATCGATGAGAGAGAGACATGGATCAGCCGCCTTTTGCATGCCCCCTACTGGGGATGTGCCCGCACCCAAGATATATGCCCTTGACCGGAATCAAACCTGGGACCTTTCAGTCTGCAGGCTGATGCTCTATCCACTGAGCCAAACTGGTATCTGCCAGAATAGCTTTTTTTAAAAAAATAAATTTTTATTGATTTAGAGGAAGGGAGAGGGAGAGAGAAACATCAATGATGAGAATCATTAATCAGCTGCTTCCTGCACACCCCCTACTGGGGATCAAGCCTGCATCCTGGCATGTGTCCTGTCCAGAATTGAAACGTGACCTCCTAGGTTCATACTCAACCACTGAGCCATGCCTGCCAGGCACAGGATAGCTTTTAACAGGCTATTTCATATGGAAATAGTTGGCTCAGGTCAGCAGGGAGGACCAAAAACCAAAAACAGCCTTCCCACTTCTCAATTGAAGAGCTTTTGCCCTGGCTTAGACCATCTTCCCCGGTGGCTCTGGGATGTGGAAGCAGAGGCTGAGGGGATGGATCGGTCCCATCAGTTGGCTTCCCGGGTCTCTTTCACAAGCTATTTTAAACAAGTAGGTGAGCAGAGCTGCCTCTAAGCTGACAATGGAAGAAAACACCCTGGAGGTCAACTTTTGAAGAATTTCTGCTGAATAAGTTTATCTTAGCATAAACACATGAAGGCAACCGAAGGGAAGCAATGTGAACAATTATTTTCTTTGCACTTCAAAGCCCTGGGATATTTATTATTTTACTTAATCAGCACACGGCTACATTGGAACAGCTATCATCGCAAGGTGAGTTCCACGTACCCAAGATCAGATTTGGAACAGAGTGGAACGAAAAACTACAATTTGCCCCTCTCCAGGGCTCATGCCCTTCACCACAAGTTTTCGGTGAGAGGAGTACTCCTATGTTCCGGGAGGGAGATGGTGGGCAGGAAGATTTGGAAAGGACATCTGGAAAACCTGCAAGACTCAGGGAATGGCCGGGTGTATCTCCAGAAGACACCTTCCTCGGAGAAGCCTTCATGTCTGCAAAGAAAGCATATGCCTCAAGAACTCTGTTTGGAATGGTCATTTGGTAGTTCCTTGTTTACTGATTTATATTGTCAGCGCCCCTCTCCCGCTCACGTCCCCACATGAAGTTCATGGAGGAGCCCATGAAATTGAGCGCTCAACAGGCAGCCAAGAAAACTGCCTTTTCTCTGCCACCAACTACCTGTGTGAGACCTAACTTTCCTTCCAACTTTAGTTCTGGGGTGCTCCCTGCCCAGCGCACCAAGTGCTTAATAAGCTTAATACATGCTTGATGTGGTTGATGAGTTGGGCTCCATACTTCAGCCCAGATTTGGGGGTCCCGCAGGTGAAAGTGGAGTCACCCCCAGAGTGCAGTTAAACGCCCTTGCCGCCGGTTTTGGTCTGCAAGCAGCTTACTAGTCCTTTAGGGCTAGAGGCCTATGGGCATCCCCGGAACAGCGGGGACAGGAAGGCAAAGAGAATCCGGCAAGCAAGGGGCAGGGGGCTTATTATTTCAGACTTCGCAAGGGTCGTCCACAGCCCGCTTCCTTAGCGGCGTTTTCCACCCGAGAGAGAACCAAGATTCTGGTTAAACAAACGCGGCATCCTGCACGCCGGCCCCCAGGCCCGCCGCTCCCCGCCCCGGGGGCTTATTTACATCCCGGGCCCCGCCCCCATTTAGCACCGCCAGCGGGGCCCCGCCCACCACTCGCCCGGCTCCTCCTCCCGCTGGGCGCGCCCCGAGTGGGTTCCGTACCGCGTCTTCGGCGCGGAACCCTCCTCCGGCCCCCGGCTCGTCCTGTCCTCCGGGCGGGCTCGGTTCTTCCTAGCGGGATGAGCCCTGGCCCCTTCCCGGCTCGGATTTAGGAAAGGCGGGCCGAGCGGCGACCCTCCCGGGGCCCCACCCAATGGCGGTGGAGAGACCGAGGCGGAGGGGCCGGGTGATCCCGGGGCTGCTTCCCCACGGCGGCCGGATACTTGCTTCCCCTCCGTCCCTTCCCACAGCCTCTCCCGGGGGGCTCCCCGAACACGAAGTCAACCGAAACCGGGGGCGTCCCACCCCACCTCGCCCACCGCCGCCGCCGCCGCCGGCCCGGCTGCGCCGCGCCTCGCCTCACGCTCTACGG
>PVJN01059325.1:0-11920 GCA_004026805.1 Lasiurus borealis
GAGGGAGAGAGGGAAGGAGGAGGGATGGAGGGAGGGAAGAGAGAGGGATAGAGAGAGGGAGGGAGGGAGAAGGGTAGAGAGGGAGGAAGGGAGGGAGGAAAGAGGGAGGGAGGGAGAGAGGGAAGGAAGAAGGAGGGAGGGAGGGAGGGGGAGTGAAGGATACAAGCAGGAGATAAGAAGGAGGCCTGTGAGGCCGCAGCCCAGCCGGCCGAGGCCACAGCCTCCCTGGGCGGGCAGCGCACAGAGGGGCCTGCGCCCCGGGTCCTCCCGGCCGGCGCCCCACGGGCAGCGGCCCCCGCGCTCGGGTCCAAAGCCTCTGACCAGGGCCGCCCGTCCATCCGGGTGCCGAGCGATGCCAGGGGCAGGGCGCCCCGGGGCGGTGCCAGCACCACGCAGCGCACGGTCTCACCGGCCTCCGTCTCCATCGGGCGGCCGGCACCGGGCGTCTCACCCGGGGCGCTCCCTCCCCGCACACCTCGCGCCCGAACCGCACCCGGGTGCTCAGGGGCGTAGCACAGTTGGGTGACAGCCGTGGCGTGGGACTGGGACTGGGATGTGAGACGGGACAGGCCCCGGGGCTGGCGGGTCATCTAAGGACCACAGCCCCCTGCAGAGCAGGGCAGGCGCCGGGCAGCCCCCTGTCCATCAGCCCCGCCCCCAGGAAGGAGGCCCGGAGACCACTGGCCGCAGGTGCCAGAGGGCGGGGCAGGAGGTGCCAGGGGGCACATGACCCCAGGCTGGCCAATGGGAGCCCAGAGTGACTGGCTCAGAAGAGAGCAGGTAACCTCAGGCTAGCCAATGGGAGCCCACAGTGACTAAGTCAGAGGAGGGCACGTGACCTCAGGCTAGCCAATGGGAGCCCACAGTGACTGGCTCAGAGGAGAGCACGTGACCCCAGGCTGGCCAATGGGAGCCCACAGTGACTAACTCTGAGGAGGCACGTGACCCAGGCTGGCCAATGGGAGCCCACAGTGACTGACTCATAAGAGGGCACATGACCTAAGCTGGCCAATGGGAGGCCACAGTGAGTGACTCAGAGGCAGGCACATGACCTAAGCTGGCCAATGGGAGCCCACAGTGCCTGGCTCAGAGGAGAGCACGTGACCTCAGGCTGGCCAATGGGTACCCAGAGTGACGGGCTCAGAGGAGGGCATGTGACCCCAGGCTGGCCAATAGGAGCCCACAATGCCTGACTCTGAGACAATGACCCAGGCTGGACAGTCACAGTGCACCCTGGGAAGGGCCTCTGGAAGTGGCCTCACAAGCTTGTTCCTGGCCCACTCGGTCTGTCCAGTTCCGCTGGCGGAATGGACGCTCCGCAGGCTGTGGCTGTCCCGAGGGCACCCAGCGCTGGATCGCCAGCCGGTGGCACTCCCAGCCCGTCCGCCTCCACGTGGCTGCAGCCGCCCTCGGCAGCCCGGGGCCCTCCATGGGCAGCCTGGCAGGCCCCGAGGAGGGCGGTGGCACCTCCGTGTCCCGCAGACCCCGCCGGGATGGTCACCCCATTTCCGGGTGGTGATCCTGGGAAGGAGCGGTCAGTCCCGGCTGGGTGTTACAGAAAACCGGAAAAACCAAACCACGCCCGGGAGCTGGGAGTGACATTTACTACGCGCGGGTCCGGAGGAAAACGTCTCTCAAATTCTGGGCCCCAACGTGCAGACATTCTCCCCGTTTATATGTCTTTGCCTTCTTTGTCTCCCAAATGTGGGATGTTTCCCGCCCCTTTGAAAGTTCTTAAAGGGCCAAGACCGGTGTGGCTCAGTGGATAGAGCATCGGCCTGCGGACTGAAAGGTCCCGGGTTCGATTCCGGTCGGGGGCATGTACCTTGCTTGCGGGCACATCTCCAGTGGGGGGCGTGCAGGAGGCGGCTGATTGATGTCTCTCTCTCATCGATGTTTCTGACTCTCTATCCCTCTCCCTTCCTCTCTGTGAAAAATCAATAAAATATATTTAAAAAAAGAAATAAAGAAAGTAAGTTCTTAAAGGGCCCCTCTGTGCCAAGGCCTTGAGGCCTCCACCCAAGGCCTGGCCTGGTGCCAGCGCTGATCATTTTGTCCCGGGAAGGTGTCATGGCCTCTCTGAAGGGAGAATAGTCTCATTTTCCTTATTATTTAAGCAGGCACGCATTGACAGGAGCCAATGGCCAGGCTACAATTCCAAGCAGCAGTTTTTATGGAAGACGGATGCTTCAGGGGGAGAGCGAGTGCACCCTCGGGGGTGGCGGGAGGGTGAGTAATTAGAACCCGCCCTGCCCCGGCCGTGGCTGAGGAGGCTGCAGCCAGAGACGCTGACAACGCATGTGGACCATTAACCACGCCAGCGGCCATAGTCAGAGATTCCACGCGGAGGCTGGCTCACAGCGGGAAATTACAGGCTGGGGCACGGAGGCCGCTTCTCCGAGACCCACGCCTGCCCTCTGAGCTGCGAGATGTGTTCTGGCTTTTATGGCCCTGCCTTCCACTCCCCGGTTCGCCGTTCTCCAAACGCGCGAGGAGCGCGCGGCGAGCCGGCAGGAAGGGAAACCTGTTATTGAAAATCTGTGAGAAAAACGCCAACAGGATCTCATGCCCTTGGCGGCCAGAGACTCATAAACAGGGCCGTTTGCGCCCGGAGCAAGGCTGTCTCGCGAACAAGGTCCTTCCCTCCGTGCGACCTTGACCGGTGAACAGACAACCTCTGTGTGGCGAATGGGACAGGATCTCTTTCTCACCGGTTATGTACTTCTTTGTTATATATTATTTTATTGATTTCAGAGAAGGAGAGGGAGATAGGAACACAGATGATAAGAATCAGGGACCAGCTGCCTCCTGCCCACCCCACACTGGGGATCAAGCCCACCACCCAGGTCTGTGCCCTGACCGGGGATCAAACCCTGACCTCCTGGTTCCTAGGTGGATGCTCAGCCACGGAGCCACGCCGGCTGGAGTCTCACCCTTGTTGTTGTTTTTTAAAATATATATATTTTATTGATTTTTTACAGAGAGGAAGGGAGAGGGAGAGTCATAAACATCGATGAGAGAGAGACATCGATCAGGTGCCTCCTGCACTCCCCCCACTGGAGATGTGCCCGCCACCAAGATACATGCCCCTGACCGGAATCGAACCCGGAACCCTTCAGTCCGCAGGCCGACGCTCTATCCATTGAGCCACACCGGTCTCGGCTCACCCTTGTTTTGATTTTGTTTGTGACCGTTGTACCTCGCATACGTTTAAAATAATGCATAGAATGGCCCTCGCTGGTGTGGCTCCGTGCATAGAGCGTTGGCCTGTGGACTGAAGGGTCCCGGGTTCGACGTAGGTCAAGGGCACGCATACCTTCGTTGCAGGCTTCTCTCTGGCTCAGGCCCTGGTCAGGGCCCGGCTCGTGCAAGGGAGCCAGCCAACCGACGTGTGTCTCTCACATCCACATTCCTCTCTGTCTCTCCCTCTCTCTTCCACTCTCTCTCACAATCCATGGGGGAAATCTCCTTAGGTGTGGATTTAAAAAAATAAATAAATAGTGCAAAAAACAAAACAAAAACCAGAAATACCATTTGCAGAAAAGCCACGAGATTGAACACCGAGGTCCACCCCGAAGCCTGGAATATTCCAGAGCCTCGAGGCGCCTCCCCGTCCTCCCTCCCTCAGCCCGGCCGGACCCCTCCCGTTCCCGGGGCTGCGAGCAGAAACACAAACACGGCTCCTCGCGTGCGCGCGCGCCATATGTCGAAATATTTACAAATGATAAATCAAGTTAACGAACTGTTAAATAAAAAATGCTCGCGCTCCGCGTTGACAAATGTGCCTCCGTCGGAACAGAACGGAGGGGGAGACGGAGAAAGGGCGGCTCGTGTTGTGATAGCGGCGCCCTGGCTGGCGCCACACCACCGAGGAGGGAGCGGGCCGTGGCGCCCGGTGAGTCACGCCACCGACACGTGTGCGCGCTGTGCCCACGGCTGCGAGGCCGGTGTGTTCCGTGCAGCTTTTACCGTCTCCCCTCCGTTCCAGCGGGCGGGCCCGCTCAGGACGCCGCTGCCGTTATAATTAAGATTCCCGTGTCATTTGCATCTCATTGACAGTCGTGACAAACGAGCACCGCCCCCGTTGGTTGGGAGAAAGGAGTTTCAGTGCGGAAGGAGCTTTGATCTGCGAGGCTTCGGCAGAGGCAGCTGGGGCTGTCGGAAAACGATCCTTAAAGGAATAGGCCGCTTTGGAAATTACCCACATTTCTCTGAAATGTTGCTTATGGAGGTTTTTTTTGTGTGTGTGTGTTTTGTTTTGTTAATCCTCACCCGAGGATATTTTTTCCTATTGATTTTTTTTCAGACAGAGTGGGAGGGAGGGGCGGGGGAGAGAGAGGAAGGGAGGGGAAGAAACAGAGAGAGAGAGGGAACACAGGTTGATGTGAGACACACATGGAGTCCTTGCCAGGGTTTGCCCTTGACCGGGAATGGAACCTGTGACCCTGTGACCTTGCGGTGCCCAGGACCACACTCTAACCACTGAGCCAAACAGGCCAGGGCTCGCTCGTCATGCTTTGCCACGGCGATGGGGCTGCCCGTCATACCTCTGGCCTCTGCACGCGACGCCGGAGGCCAGGTCTGCCCGTCCGGTCCAGTCCGGGGATGGCCATTCCGGACCCCAGTGGCAGCTCATGAGGACGTAGTGAGGGTCCCTGCAGGCTTCCCATCGGCCGTGGAAGGTTCTAGAGGCCCGACATCACGGCTCGGGGGCTCAGCTGCTGGATGACCCGCTGGCCCTGGGTCCTGGGCCCCTCCCACTTTAAACGCACCCGCCTCCCGGGGCTGTGATTTCTGCAAACCGAGGCTCACGAGCCACCTGCGGCTCTTTGGCCCCTGGAGGGTGGCTCTCCCACAGAACACCCCGGCCTGGGCGGGCCTGTGGCGAGAAAGTGGCGTTGGGAGACGTTTACATTGAAAAAACGTGGCTCTCCAGAGAAATGTCAGTGGTTGTCCTGTGGCTGTTGGGCTCTGCTGACTCATGCGTTTGCTGGATCCTGGGATAGGGGTGACACAGCCTGTAATTATTGGAATGGAGAGTCTGGGTCAGGGGTCGGCAAACTCGTTCGTCAAACAGAGCGGCACATCGGGGCTCGCGAGCCGCAGTCTGCCGGCCACTGGCCCTCGCCCACGCGCCCTCCTCTGGGCTGCGCTGACCTCCCCCGGCTTTATCTTCTTCCTCTTTCTTCCAGGCAGACTGGAGCCGAGAGAGAATTCATTGAAGACTGTGAGGGCCGAAACCCGTGTGGCTCAGTGGACAGAGCATCGGCTTGCGGACTGAAAGGTCCCAGGTTCGATTCTGGTCAGGGGCATGTATCCTGGTTGCGGGCACATCCCCAGTGGGGGGTGTGCAGGAGGCGGCTGGTCGATGTCTCTCTCTCATCGATGTTTCTGACTCTCTATCCCTCTTCCTTCCTCTCTGTGAAAAATCAATAAAATATATTTTTAAAAAAGGACTGTCTGTGAGGGACTGGAACCACAGCAGACATCAGAAGGCGCTGGGGTGGGGCTGGGCATGGGGACCCCGGGCATGGGATTCCCGGCCACAGCCCTTCCCACAGTCCCGCTCACGCCCCTCGGGTCCGCCCCACGGTTGTGGGTGGACAGGGCGGGGCCAGGAGCCTGGTGGACAGCGGGGGACCCTGGCCCGACGTGGGGGGCCCGGGGCCTGACCGTCCTTCACCCCTGCGTCCGCCTCGGTGCACCGGGCCCCGGAGGGCGAGGCTGCGGGCAGCGGGCAGCGCTGGCTCCGCACTGGCACCGGCTCGGAGCGCACGGAGGCGCCGCCGTCATCAGGAGAGCCGCTCCCGCGTGATTCATGGACACCCGGCCGTTAGAGCAGTTAATGCCAGCGCCATTAGCTCCGGATCAGGCCCTCGCCGGGCGGGGAGGTGGATGAAACTGCACGAAACGCCGCTCCCACCGGGCAGGCGGGCGGGGGCAGGCGGCGAGGACGTGGCCGGCAGCAGGAACGGGAGAAGCGTGCCGTCCGGGTCCAGCCTGTCCCATCCTGTCCTGTCCCCACACCCCCACCCCCACCTGCCCCCGCTCCACGGGCCACAGTCCTGGTCCTCGCAGGCCTGTCTGGGAGGCACGGCTGCTCCTGAGGCTCAGGACACGGGGGGCACCGTGCTGCTGGGACAGGGGCGGGGGGAGGACCAAGCTGGAGCAGCGCAGAGAGTCAGGGGGCACCAGGCCCCTCGAAATCCCAGCTGCTGTCCTGCGGGTCCTGTGGCTGCTGACCTTGTACCAGAACTCCGCGGCCAGGAGAGGCCTTGGCGTTGCCCCCGCAGCACCTCTGGGCGTGTGGGTCCCTGAGGCCTCGGGACACCCATGGGATGTGGGGAGGAGCAACCCTGCTCCCCAGGGGGGCCCTGTCGGGGCCTCTCGACTGGAACTGGACCCCTGACCCTGGGCGGCTGTCCCTGGCACTCAGAGGGGCCCACGGCCTCTGGCACGCTTGGCACAGTGCGGGCGCGACCGCCTGCACATCATCTCGCTCCAGACTCCCCGAAGCGGGGACGGGGTCTCATTGGCCCCGGCGCTGCCCCTCGGGGTGTGGCTCCCCACAAGGCTAGGGCTTCAGGGGAGCACTGGGGTGGGGCGGGGGGGCCCTGGTCTCTGGCAGCAACAGCAGCAGCCTCGGCGCCGGGGCCTGTTCGCTCTGTGGGAGCAGCCGCCGTGGCCCCGGCCCCCGTGCCAGTTGCTGCTGCCGCGCGGCCGTGTTTAACGTCGCGGAGGCTGGAGGCACAGATGTGGTTTGTGTGTGTGATCGCGCGGCCTCCATCTGCCCTGGAACGTGTTCCCTCGCTCCAGGCGGGGGCTCCCGGGGAGGCGGGGGGACGCGGAGGGAGGATGGGGGGCTCTGCAGCCGCGCTGCCTCCGCCGCTCTGTGTGGCCACGGCTCCGCCTTCCCCTCGGCCCGGGTTCTCTGCGCAGAAGGGGACGGTCTTGGGCTTCCATCTACTCATGGTCCCTTCAGCGCTGACGTTCTAAGTGGCCAGGGTCTGTTCGTTCTCTCTCTCCCTCTCTCTCTCTCTCTCTCTCTCTCTCTCTCTCTCTCTCTATCTATCTCTGTGTGTGTGTGTGTGTGTGTGTGTGTATGTTGGGGGGGGGGGCGGCGGGTGTTATAAGAGTGGGCGTACAAGCGATGGAGACTCCTCTCCAGGGGCCCCATCTCCTTGGTGACCTGGAGACTGTCACACTCTTTGTGAAAACTTCTGCTCCATTAGGTCATGAGCTGCACTGTAAGCAGGTCTCAGGTCTACAAGGGCATCCTGGTTGACTCCATCCAGGGCTGAGCACCTTCATCCACCCATCCAGACACTCATCCATCCTCCACATCCATTCATCCAATCATCCATCTTCCAGTCCATCCATCCATCCATCCATCCATCCAACCATCCATCCATCCATCCAACCATCCATCCATCCATCCATCTTCCTATCCATCCATCCATCCATCCATCCATCCATCTTCCTATCCATCCATCCATCCATCCATCCATCCATCCATCCATCCATCCATCCATCCATCCATCCATCCATCCATCCATCTTCCTATCCATCCATCCATCCATCCATCCATCTTCCTTTCCATCCATCCATCCATCCATCCATCCCTCCATCCATCTTCCTATCCATCCATCCATCCATCCATCCATCTTCATATCCATCCATCCATCCATCTTCGTATCAATCCATCCATCTTCCTATTCAAACATCCATCTATCCATCTTCCATCTATCCAGCTTCCTGTCCATCCACCCATCCATCTCCCTATCCATCCATAGATGGATGGCTGGATGGTTGGATATGAAGATGGATGGATGGATGGATGGGAAGATGGATGGATGGATGGATGGGAAGATGGACTCACAGAAGAGCATCTGGGCCACCCAGAACCACCCCTTTGGTCAGGCCCTGTGTCACTCAGATACCCAGACGCAGAGGTGGGGACACGGCCAGACCCCCAGGAGTGAACTTGACTGTCCTGTGGAGCCGGTCCAGCCTGCAATCTCTTCCCCCCTCTCCCCCCAAGCAGAGTACTCTTGAGAAGAAGATATTTCTCTCCAACGCGGGAGGGATTTATGGTCACAACTGACCATCTATTAACATCATCTGAGCTGCAGGGTGAGGGTGGCCCCATAAATCTGTGCGGCATCAACCCCCAGCCCAAGGCTTCGTGGACAGCGAATAGGAAAGCTGAGGAGCGCAAACCCGTTTACTCTGTTTACAAGGAGAGAACAGTGGACCCGCCAGGCAGGAAGGGGGCTGGGCACGCTGCTGGCTCTGACACCGGGAGTCATCGCTGCCCGCCATCACCTCAGCGTCTCCCGGAGGAGGCTTCAGGGCCAGGGAGGCTGAGGGCCAGGCCGGCAGCAGTGGGCCTGTGTGAGGAGATCCTCGTTAACCAGGGGCCCCCCAGGCCGGGTGCCCCCTCTGCGAGCGGTGAGTCAGCTGAAGGCAGGACAGCCCTGTGGGTGTGGCCGCCCTGGCCGGACCCGGCTCAGCAGGCGCCCCAACTCAGCCCCTCAGGGTCCCCCAACCCCAACCCCACCCGCAGGACCTGGCGTTTAAATCCAGCATGTCAAACTCGCAGCCCACAGAGAATATCTCTGCGGCCCAGCGCCCATAACGGCGTGTAAGCAAACACGGCTTTTACCGTCGCTCCGGCTGTTTCACACGGCGCTTCCCCAAACACACCGGCGTGTCTAGGAACCTGGAAGCCGGTGTTTCTTGGCGGCCCACGTGCCCTTAACCCTGGTCTACGTGGCCCGCGCTGGCCTCTGAGTGGGACAGGCTGGGTCTACGTCAGCAGTCGACAAACTCGTTTGTCCACAGAGCAGCAAACCGCGGCTCGAGAGCGCATGTGGCTCCTGAGCCGCAGTTTGCCGACCACTGGCCTAAGTGGTCAGGAGCCGGCGTGGAGGAGACCGTGGGCTTTGTCCTCGCTCATTTCCTGCTGAGTGCCCAGTGCCCGGGCTCGGGTTCTGCCCAGGAGAGGCCAGGTGGGGTGGCCGCATCTCAGTCTAAAGCCAGCATTGGGCGGCTCGGCTGCCCACACCGTCAGCGGCTCCTGACCGCCAGCTCCAGCCTCTGAGACTGACACGCTTGTCCAGGGCTCCTGTGCAGCGGCCCGCGCTGACGGGGCCACTGTGGGCCTTCCTGCCTGCACCTCCTCCCCGAGTCTCCGCCGCTCAGGGACCGGCCGTCCGGGGTGGCAGCCGGGGCTACGCCGGCGGCAGGAGGGCACACGGGGCCTGCTCCCCAGCACACAGCGCCCGCTCAGGCCAGAGAGTGAGCGCTGGTGTGCGTGCGCGTCCCACTGAAGGGCCAGAAGGTCAGGGCTCAGCCCCAGGACCCCTGAGGCCAGGCCTCTCCCTGGTCAGATCTCAGGCCGCCTCCTGAGACAGCGAGAGCCAGACCGGGGCCTTGCGGGGAGTTCTGAGCCGCGTCCTTCAGAAATGTCCAGAGAGGACCCCCATCCGCTGAGGAAGGAGGTGCATGGAGCTGAATGGAGCCTGGAGCTGCTGCGTCTGCTCCCCCACTTCCATCTGCTCCCGTCTCTCCTCCTCCGGGGCCGGGAGATGCAGGCCAAGGTGGGCTGCAGAGCGAATGTGGGGGGACCGCCAGCCCTGCGCCAGCTGGGGCGCTTTGAGGCCCGGGTCCAGGCATCCTCCTCCCTCCGGGCCTCCGTTTCCCCGGGGCCAGGAGCCGGGGCTGCACCCCGGGACCCCCAGGACCCGCCAGGTCGCCTCTGAGCCACCGCCTCTGCCGCTGACCGCCTGCCCGCCCTTGGCCGGGGAACGCGTGGGGTGTGCAGCCAGAGGCACGGGCTCCTGCCGCCGCCCCTTCAGAGGCTCCGCCGGAATTCACGCCACGGCGGGGCGTCTGCAGCCAATTAACCGCGGCCGCCCCGGGCCTCGTGCCCGCTCCCCGCCGACCTCTCCCGCCTCCGGCAGCCAGCGCCGCTCTCTGCAGGTGGAAGGGAAAGCGCGGGGGCAGCGCGGACAGCCCGGTGCCCGCCCGCTGAGCAGCTGCCAGGAGGAGGTGCCCATCCATCGGCGGCTGAGCGGCGAGGCCGGGAACAGAGGCCCGGCTCCGGGTGAGAATTAACGCGGAAGATGAAAGCGGGAGCTTGAAAGGGAGCTCAGTGGGCCAGCCGGTTCCGGGTGGATTTCAAAAAGCAGAGAGCGCGGGTCCCGGCTCACTCCCTGGCAGGGGTGGGTGGGATGGGGTTGGGGTGAGGTGAGGGGTGTCTGTCAGCTCCCAGCGTCCAGGGCCGGGCCCTGGGCAGAGCGGGCGATGGCCGAGGCCCCGTCCCCCACATCCAGTCCTGTGGCTGCAAGGACGGTTGCAGGCACATTCTATTCTGGGCCCAAATTTAGAAACCGGTGCGTTGGGAGGGACCGGACGGAGACCTAGGCCTGAGGTGCGGGGGTGGTGGGATGGGACCTCTGAGTCTCAGCCTTCGTCCTCCACCCGGGGGTGTGCCACCTCCGTGCCCCCACATTCCTCGCACGGATGGCCCTCCTGCGAGGGGTCGGTGGGCCAGCGGGCCAGCCGAGGTCCAGAAGCTCGCTCCTGCCCTGCCCGCTCCCTCGTCCGCCAGCAGGCCGGTCCCGGGGGGCACTCTGAGCCATGGCAGGGGGCAGGGCGTGGAGGCCGACAGTCCCTCAGGGCAGGATCCCCGGGGCTGAGGTCACTGCCACTGACATCACACCTCTGTGGCCCCAGCCAGTGGCCAGGCCGCCATGTTCAAGAGGGAGGTCAGTGGACCTCTGTGGGTCACGTGGCCAGGCTACATGGCCAGGGCGTGGCTTGGAGGCAGGTGGACACCGGGCCAGGGCTGTGGGCTGTCGGTTGTCTTCAGCCCAGAGGAGGCGTCCGGTGGGTGTGGCTGGTCACGGGGGGCTTCTAGGAGGAGGTGGGCTCTCCAGACTCTAAGGCAGCGATTCTCCACCTTCCTCAGGCCGCAACCCTTGCATACAGCTCCTCATGGGGTGGTGACCCCCAACCATGAAATGTTGCTCTTGTGATGCATCGTGATGCAAATATCTGCATTTTCCGATGATCTTAGGCGACCCTGTGAAAGGGTCGTTCAACCCCCAAAGGGGTCACGACCCACAGGTTGAGAACCGCTGCTCTAAGGACAGAGGTGTGTGTGTGTGTGTGTGTGTGTGTGTGTGTTCGTTTGCTTGTTAATCCTCACCAGAGGATATTGTTTCCATGGATTTTTTTTTAATATATTTTATCGATTTTTTACAGAGAGGGATAGAGAGCTAGAAACATCGATGAGAGAGAGACATCGATCAGCTGCCTCTTTCACGCCCCTCACTAGGGATGTGCCCGCCACCAAGGTACATGCCCTTGACCGGAATTGAACCTGGGACCTTTCAGTCCGCAGGCCTACGCTCTGTCCACTGAGCCACACCGGTTTCGGCTCCATTGATTTTTACAGAGAGAGGGAGGAAGGGAGGAAGGGAGGAAGGGAGGGAGGGAGGGAAGGAGGAAGGGAAGGAGAGACAGAGGGAAGGAGGGAGGGAGGGGAGAGAGACAGGCACACTCACACTGCCTGGTTGCGTCCGGCACGGGTCCTGACCAGGCCTGGGGATCCAACCTGCCACCCAGATACGTGCCCGGGACCAGCCTCGCACCCACGACCCTGTGGTGCGTGGGCCACGCGGCCGCCGGGCCAGGGCCGAGCGCGTGGCAGGCTCCGCGGAGACCCGGGCTCATTAGGCCGCCCTGCAGCCGCCGCTCGCCCCCGCGGAGCTGGGAGCAGGCCACTGGCAAGTGGTAATTAAAGGAGCTTGACAGGCGAGAAGGAGGCTGGTTTCCCGAGGTCTGAGGTCTGCGAGTTAATTACGTCCCTGCTCCTCCAGGCGGGAGGCGCGGGGGTGGGAGTGTGGGAGGG
>PVJN01059326.1:0-11890 GCA_004026805.1 Lasiurus borealis
CATGTCACCCAGCTGAGACTTGACACCAGCTGGCATTGCCTATCAGGAAAAATAGTCGTGGGCTCAATGAGAGAGAGGCAGGCTCTACAGTAGAGGAAATCACTTTCTTCCAGAAGGTACTAATTTCGCTTCTTTGTTGCTGGTGGCTCAGTCCTCAGAAGCTGGCAATTTCAGCTAACTATAAGTAAAAAATATTTAATGACATGAAAACATGCTTACAATCTACTGCAGCTAAGTGAAAAAGAAGCAGGATTCAAAACTTAAATTTGAATTCGACTTATCATATGAATATATATATATGTTAACCTCTGGTTGACAGGATACTAGTGATTTTTATCTTTTTCCTTTTTCTTGTTGTGTACTTCCCAAATTCCCTTTTTTTAATTAAATTTATTTAGGTAACATTGGTTAATAACATTATATAAATTTCAGCTGTATAAATTATCATTCATGCTGTATATTCTATTGTGCTTACTACCCAAAGTCCAGTTTCCTTCTGTTATAATGTATTTCCCCCTGTCCCCAACCTCCACCCTGTACCCAATTCTCCCTCCCTCTACCCACATTCCCTTCTGGTAACCACCATTCTGTTGTCTATATCTCTAAATAGTTTGTTAGTTACTTTTTTGTTTCATATTCCACATGAGTAAAATCACTCGGTCTTTGTCCTTTTCCTTCTGACTTATTTCACCTAACAATATCCTCAAGATCTATTCATTTTGTCAAAAAGAATAAAATATCTAGTAATCAACCTAACAAAGGAGCTAGAGGATCTATACACTAAAAATTATGACATTGAAAAAATTGAGATACAAAAAAATTGAAAAATACTCCATGTTAATGTGTTAGAAAAATTTATATTGCTAAAATGTTCATCTAACCTAAAGCAATGTACAGATTCAATGCAATCCCTATCAAAATTCTAATGGCATTTTTCATAGAAATTAAACAAAAGATCCTCAAATTTCTATAGCACCACCAAAAAAAAAAAAAAACTTAAATAGCCAAAACAATTCTGAGAAGAAAGAACAAAGCTGGCAGTATACCACTCCTTGATTTCAAACTGCAAAAATATAATAATCAAAACAGGATGGCATTGTCAGAAGAACAGACACACAGACCAATGGGATATAACTGAGAGTCTACAATTAAACGCACACATATCTGGGCAACTAATTTACAACAAAGGAGCCAAAAACATACAATGAAGAAAGGAAAATCTCTTCCATAAATGGTGCTGGGAAAACTAGGCAGCCACATGCAAAGGATTGAAACTAGACTCGTATCTGACATCAGGCACAAAAATTAACTCAAAATGGGCTGAAGACTTGAAACAATAAAATGCATAGAAGAAAACATAGGCACTAAGCTTCTGGACTTGGTCTCAGAGGTGTTTTTGTAAATTTGATTCCAAAGAGAAGGGAAACAATAACAAAAATAAACCAATGGGACTACATCCAACTGAAAACCAAGTTTTCTATAATTTTTTTAAGGCAAGATGGGAAATTTTTCACTGATTTTTTTTAATTGCATTGAGCAAGTTTACCTAAGTTTTCTCCACAAACCTTGTCACTGCTTCAGTTGCATTATGTTTTACGTAATAACCAGTCATTTTAGAGCAGTTGATTCTGAGGAGAATCACTAAGCCATGGCTGAACTTGCAAAGTCAGCTTCCTCCTCCAGGGTCACATTTAGATGTTTCCAACCAGATGCAAATTCCGCTTCCAGATGGACCAAAACAAGGGATTCCAGAGGTTTCTGCATAAAGCCCCCTGAAGCCTTCTTTTAAATTTCCCTTGAGATGAAAATCATAGCTGGAGGAATATCTCCTGCTGTATCTAGTAGCTTTGTCTTCTCATGGGAAAAAGTAAAAAGGTACTCAGAAATAAAAGCGAGGGTTCCGGGAAACTTATTCAGTGTCTGAACTCAAAAAGAAAGAGGTAGTGGGAAAGGCTTAATTCTTATTAGAGGAAAACATGTTTGTGCCAAGTGCAGTCAACTATTGCAAGGCTTGGTTTCAAACTAAACTTGCTATTTTCTTGATATTATTACATAAAGCATTATGGCCCTGTGTATCTTTTAATCGTTTAGGAGAGAAATTGGAGTATTTTTGTAAATTCTCCTTGATGAATGCTTGCTGTTAAAATGACATTGAAAGTTAGAGATAAAATTTCAAGATTAGTCATAAACAAATATCTATTCTTTTTACCTTTTTAACCTCATAAACCTTTAAAAAGCAAAATTTCTATTAAAAAATTTTTCCAAATAAAATTTTTATCAAAAACAGTGGTTTTTATAATTTTGAACAAACCTATCTCTATTCAAAATAAAATTAATATTGTTTTTGTTCTGCATAATCCCTGTCTTTTAAGTTAAAATAATGAGATTTTTTTAATGCTTTGGAAGTAAAATATTAAATTACTAAGTTTTCTTTTAACTTCAAACTTGTTTTGAAATCAATTTACAACTTAAAAAGTACTTTTATGTATGTTATCATATTTGATCCTCACAAGATCACTATAAAATAGCAAAAAACAGTATTATCATTCTCAGAAATCTCTTTTATAAATGAGAAAACAGAAACTCAAAAAAGGCTAAGAAAGTTATATAAGGCCACCCAGCCAGTGAATGAAAAAGCTCTCTAGATCAATTTACTTCTACAACATTTTCCCTACCAAAAAAAAACAAATTACTTCTCCCAAATGGTTCCTTAAGACACAGTAAGAGGTATATATTGAAATGAAGAAAGACATGCAAAAATTTTAGAAAATCTGTAATTTTAAAAGGTCCATTGATTTATTAACATAAAGAGTAAGATATAAAACTAAAGTATCTGTACAACAAAATTCTAATTTCATATGAAAAAATTATTTACATATTTGAAAGACTAAAAATAATTATATCACATAATTCAAATTATCATATCTGAATGGTGAAATTAGAAATCACTTTTTCACTTACTTCTCTTTAATATTTTTGCACTCTGAAATTTTTCCACCATCAGTAGGTATTAATTCTAAAATCAGAAAAATAAACAAGTTATTTTTAATAAAGTGCAATAAACATAAGTTTTATTCTCTTCAGTGATTCTCTTATGCGTTCTGTTTCGCTTCAGTTTTTTGGTTTGCTAGGAATTTTTTATTTTAAAAAAAGCAAATGTGGTTTCAATGTAAAAAAAAAAAAAAAAGTAATGTAAAATCACAGCACTGTATTTTGAGGGTTTTGTTCTCTATTCTAGTCCAGGTAGCTATATGGAACAGGTTTGAGACCTTAACCTGAAAAACCATTTCTATGGTTTTCTTTGTCTCCACAATAAGCCCCAATACTTAACTGTTAACTTGGTTGACTACCTGCCCAATAGTCATTTCTTTTTTTCTTTGCTAAAAGAACCTTTCTTTTGAAATGGGCGCAGTGTCCTAAATAAGGGGATGAACCATGATGTCCAGTCTTCTGGTTTCTGGCTTCCCAGCATCCCTTGCAGCTATGGGTACCCATGTGACCCATTTCTAATCAATGAAATGTTCAAGAATGTCTTTTGGGTGTTCCTAGGAAAGGTGTTCCTCACCAGTTAGATCAGAGAGACACGGTCACAAAGCACCTGCCTTCATTTCATGCTGTGGGTGTTATCATCGGAGAAAGTGATGCCCTGAGAGCCTCAGCAGCCACCTTAGGACCAGTGGGAAAACCAAGAAAACCACAGGGACAAAGAGACAGAAGCCTGACATTGCTGACCCACTCACCACCTCTTAATTTTTATTATGTGAGGTAATTAAATACCTATATTATCCAATCCACAGTTAGTTATTCAACTAATACTTGAAACTGAATATCTGCTAGCAGTGTGGTAAAAAATAACAAAAAAACCTGATGATGAAGGTATCAACATCCTACAAAATGTAATTAAAAAAAAAAAACTTAGCCAATACCCCACCTAAATAGCCAATAGTAAAGAAGGTCATATAGAATTGGTAAAGTATACATAATATTGTATGTCAAATATAGCTCAATAAAGATGGAAAATATAAAGAAATGGTTAGATAGATTATTTTACTGGGTTATTACACAGTTGTGTAAAAATATTATTTAGGCCCAGCCAGTATGGCTCAGTGGTTGAGTGTCAATCTATGAACCAGGTCATGGTTTGATTCCTGGTCAGGGCACATACCTGGATTGTGGGCTCAATCCCCAGGAGGGGGCATACAGGAGGCAGCCAATCAATTATTCCCTCTTATCATTGCTGTTTCTATTTCTCTCTCCCCCTTCCTCTCTGAAATCAATAATAATATATATTATATGTATATATAATATATATTATTATTGTAGGAAGACCATAAGGCCAAATGAGGAGATGCTCATGATGTAAGATTGTGTGAAAAAGAAAAAGAATAAAAGGACTTGGGATTGTATATGCACTGTTGATTATAGCAATTTTTTCACAGACTATGAGGGAACAAATTCAAACCACTAACGTAAGTTGTCTTAGGGAGATAGTATTCACAGTAGACTATTTTTATCCATTCTTCCCTTTTCTAAATATTGGGCCTCATGGGTTACAATTTTTACATTAAAAATATAAAGTAGCATATAAACAGGCAATATAAATCCCTGGAAGAATTTATATCAAATATAAGCATATGTTTGGCTTTCCTATTACCAAAATCATACTCCTTCGCCTGACTTTCAAAACTCTCGAACGTCAACATGGCCCCTGCCTACCCTGGTACCTGCCACACATCCTGTTCCAGCCACAGTTAACACTCTTTTGTGCCTCTCTGTGTGCTCATGCTTTTCCTTGTGTGCGAGGTAAACATCGCTGGTTGTGACAGAGACTGCTGGTTGTTCCCCCAAATCTCTCTCCTCTGTAATAGAAAATAATTTCCAACTGAGTACACTGCAGGCCATAGTAGAGGCTATATGTCCAGTCTTCCTTTCAGCTGATGTAGTCTTGTGACTTTGTTCTGGCTACCAACGTGTGGATAACCTCCAGGAATGTTCTTAATAGGAAGAGACGCTCTTTTCTTTGTCTGCTCCTTCTTAGGTGCTCATGTTTGAGCAGCCAACTTGGGCCACGAAATAAAAGCCATGAGTTTGGAGGAACAAGGTGGCAGAAGGGGCTGGGTCTCTGATCAGTTGCTGCCGCACCAGCCCTAGAGAACCTACCTCTGCATTTCATCTGCGTAGAAGAGAGAAACAACAGACTCCTTATCTTGCATGCCCCACCTATTGTTTTGGGGTTTTCTGTCACACACAATCTGACCTAAACCTAACTGAGATATTAATTTACAAGATGAATTAGTCACAAAAAATGCTTGTAGAAGAGAGATGACAATATATCTGAATTGCTAATGAGAAGAAATGAACAGAAAGATGTAAGTCTGGGGCTGGCACGCAAATGAAAGCAAAAGCTTGAAAAACAGAGAGGGGGTTCACAATATAGTGAGGGGCCAGGGTCACCAATGACCATCTGGGAGACAGTTGGGGTAAAGATTTGGCCAGAGAAGTTTTAGGAATAAAGATGACTAATATCAACTATTAAGTCATCTATTGTACTCTGCGACAATATCATTACTAATGTTACCACCAAATTCTCAGTAAAAATCTAACATACACAATAGCCTGGAGTGAGCAGATTTTTTGGAAAATCAAGGAAAAGGAGTTAAGCGGAGTAAAACAACAGTAAAAGTGAATCACCAAGAGGCTGTACTATCAGTGAAAGCTGGAAATCAGAGCTTATAAATAAGCATCAGTTTCCCCAAATTCTCAGGAAAATGGGTAGAAATGCTGTTTTTCTCACTCAATTTGGAATAATTTTTAGAGCCAAAATTGTGCATATAGTAGCATGTTTAGTGCTATATTTACATATATTTGCATAGCTGGGGTTGTTTTTTTTGTCTCTTTATACCAGAAATAGAGTCATTCTAGACATTGTTTTGGAACGTATTTCTCTTATCTTTTAACCAATCAATATGCCATGGATATCTTTCCAAATAGATTAAACTCATCTTTATATATAAAAGCCTAAGCAACCAGATTACAGAATGACCAAATGACTGTTGGTTGCTATGATGAACACTGGCCACCAGGGGGCAGGTGCTCAATGCAGGAGTGGGATGAGCAGGGCCCGGATGAGCAGGAGCAGCTCCTCCCTGGATCCCTGCAGGCCACACCGAGGGACCCCCACTGGTGCACAAAGCCATGCACCAGGCCTCTAGTCCTTTAATAACAGCTAGTATTTCACCATACACAAGTAGCATTATAGAACCAGTCCCATAGTGATGGAGATGCACTCTTTTGCTATTGCTAATGGTGCTATACTTGTACAAAACAAGGTAACACTTGAATGCAATTGTGCATGAGCTATTACATATTTCTGTGGAAAAGTGACAGGAAGAATGTCTGCGTCTGTGGTGTCAGAGTAGGAATATATTTATTATAGAAGATATTACCAAATTATTTTTCCAGAGAAGCCCATCAATGATGCATGAGAGTGTTTTTTGGCTTCTACTCCTAACACACTAAACATTATAAATCTTTTTAGTTTTTGTCAGCTAAAAAGTGGTTTCATGTTAGTTATTAGTGAGATTCTACATCTTTTCACATATTTTTTTTCTGAAATGCATACTTATACCTGTGCTCATTTTTCTATTGAATTGTTTATTATTTTCTTTTTTTTTAATATACATTTTATTGATTTTTTACAGAGAGCAAGGGAGAGAGCGAGAGTTAGAAACATTGGTGAGAGAGAAACATCAACCAGCTGGCTCCTGCACACCCCCTACTGGGGATGTGCCCGCAACCAAGATCCACCCCTTTGACCAGAATCAACCCTGGAACCCTTGAGTCCACAGGCTGATGCTCTATCCACTGAGCCAAACCCATTAGGGCAAATTGCTTTTTATTTTCATATTTACTTTTAAAAACTGTTCCTATATTAAAGCTATCGACACTTTGTCTATATATATTTTACAAAAATATCTCTAGATCTGTCATTTGTCTTCGTTTATGGTGACTATTGCCATGCCCACATTTTTAATTTTAGAAATTCCTTAGAAAGACTTTTACCACCCAAACTGTAGACACTATTTTTCTAAATTTTGTGATCTACAATGCCTTCAATATTGCTAATAGTTAAGGGTACAGTCTTCTAGCACCAACCTGCCTGAGTTCAAATCTTGACTCTGCTGCGTAACCTCAGGAAAGTTATTTCAGCTTCTATGTGCCTTGATTTTCTCAACTTTCAATGGGGACAATGATAGCATCTGCACCTCAGAGAGCTACTGTGAGGATTAAATGAGTTGGTACATACCGGGTGCTTGCAACCCTCCTTGCAACACAGCGTTTCAGTAAACATCAGTTATTATGACAGCCATTTTCCAAAGTGTTTTCATATCTGATATGACCCAGAAATAAACACTCCAGAAATGCATCTCCTCCTTAAAAATGGTCTTCATCCTTCTGCCACCTGCCCATACCAATAAAAATGAAACTCTGCAGCTGAAGACAGACAGCAAACTGAAGACTGCGAATGAGAAGGGCGGGCTGCCACACAGCAAGTCGAATAGAAGTACCAGCTACAAAAGCTCAACCAGTTATTTATAAGCAAATCAAAGCGCTTGAGAAGAACCATGTGTTGCAGCTGCGAGTCTCGTCCCGTAGGGCTCTCAAGCAGCAGCTGCACAAACCGGTCTTATCCCACCCAAGGCGAACGTGCCATGCTCCTCAAAGGCGGCTCAGTCCCCACACACTTAGCAGTACAGTCAGCCAGGCTCACTGCACAACCTGTGTTCAAACCTTCCAAACACTCCGTCAGACCGGTGCAGCTTCGTGCTGTCGTCTAGCGCTTGATCGTTGTTCTCAGGAAGCACTGCAGCTGGAAGACCAAGACTGTTGACTGTCTTCACAATGAAAAAGTGTGCCCGTGTTTTGTTAATAATCGCTGGAATCTACCCCAAAGGCACACGCAGCCCCGAGCTCTGCTAGATCTTCTTAGAGTTCTTTCATCTCCTTCCCTACCTGTGGGTTTGCTTTATGTGCCCACAGCTGAATGTGTTTTTCTTTCCTTTCCTTGGTGAGTCTTGCCAGCATTCTCTCTAGAACACTTATATATCTTGAAGAGCAGCTTTTGATTTTACTTACCAATTCTTGTTAACATTTTTTATTTTCTAATTCATTCATTTCTTTTTTAAGCAAATGAAAAGTAATTTTTTTGTTTGTTTCTTTAAAAACATATTTTATTGATTTTTTTACAGAGAGGAAGGGAGAGGGAGAGTTAGAAACATTGATGAGAGAGAGACATCGATCAGCCACCTCCTGCACGCCCCCCACTGGGGATGTGCCCACAACCAAGGTACATGCCCTTGACCAGAATCAAATGCAGGACCTTTCAGTCCGCAGGCTGACGCTCTATCCACTGAGCCAAACCAGTTTCGGCAAAAGTAATATTTTATTTTAAAATGATCAAAAAATTATATAGAAAAAAAAGAAAATTAGTAAAATGTACATAAAATAATGTATAAATTGATTAATAAATAAACAGTAACAACATGATACAACAACAAAGACATGAAAACAATACAATGATATAAAAACAACAAAAACATGATATAAAAACAACTTGATAAAAATGACTGATAAATTGACTAAACTTACTCTAATATCTCCCTGTATACCACATTTAGAATAGAAACACTTTCAGAGTGCTTGACTAATTTCCCTTGTGATGAAATATTTACAACGTTAACATCACATGCTCTTCGAACTCGAGAGAAAGCAACATCTAACTCCATTTCATCGGAGAAATTTAGGGATCGGCGAAGTTGACATGTAACCCCATATGTGTTACATCCCACCACAACTGTGTGCAATAACTGCATCCCATTTACTTCCTTTTTGCTGTAAAGGCAGTTCCCACTGTTATTGGTAGTCCTTGTCCATGACTGCCCTTCAGATATATTCTGTCCACAAGGCCGCATTCTTTTAGCATCAGAGACACGCTGTGCCAATCGTTGCTCTTCAGACATATTCTGTCGACTCGCCGGCTTCTTTGGGCATTGTTGGCGGCAGTTACTGTGACAAGAGTCTTCCTGCCCTGCGGCTGCTCTGTGCCGCTGCTGCTAATGTGGTGGGTATACAGTGGTACCTCCAGGTACGAGTTTAATTTGTTCTGTAACCTTGAGGCGTGGGAAACTATGAGACGCTCGAGTCGCAGTAAACTGGTGGGTCATGTGCAGCCGGCCGATCCGCACTATTACTCGTATCTCAAATGTTGCTCGTATTTCAAAGCAAAAATTGCTCCCTCTACGGCTCGTATCTTAAAAATCTCGTATGTTAGGGCACTCGTATCTCGAGGTACCGCTGTATAGAGGTGCCCAGAAGCACGGGCAGCCCCGGGCACTGGAGCCGAGACTGGCTGCTGGCTCACAGAAACTGTAATAGCTTTATCCACTGAATTGTAATCTTCAACTACAGAATCCTCAGTGACATCACTGATTTCCTGCCACGGCTCCAGCTCCTCCTCCTCCTCACCTTCCATAAGCAGGTTGGCATCCCCCAGGCTCCGAGAAGTCCTGTCACCTTAAAGGGGCCTGCATTAGGGGCAGAAGGGGATGGGAGCAAGGAAGAGGACAGGGGCTTGAGGGGAGACAGAGAAGAGGGAACCGTGGAAAGCTCGTCTCCCTGAGGGTTCCAGGAAACCTCCCTTAGGTTCGAGTGATTTAGGATGGATATTTTCCTTGAGGGGTTCAGGGTGGGGGGGGCTCCAAGGAGGGGGTAGGAGGGCCAAGGAATGTGGCTCCATGTATAGGAGCTGGCACGAGGGAGATTTCATTCGTTTCTGAGTTTAGCTTTCATTTGTATTGAGACTAACAGGTAGCAGAAAGGGTAAAGACTGTTTTTAGATTATACTCATTTCTGAGCAAAACAATTAATCCCCTGTACTTTCTTTGCTTTATTTTGTTGTGTGTGTGTTTTCTCCTGGTTGTTTAAGTTAAATGCTCAGTCATTTTCTTTCCAGTGACTCTCATTTCATAAAAAAAAGCATTTAGTGGTGGCAATTTTAGTTGAATTTCAAAGGACAAGGTGGCCCCAGCAGACAACTAGTCTCCATATGATTCATAAAAGGAGAGTTGTCCTCTCAGAGGAAAACCTGTGTGTCAGATGACGGCGGAGAACATGGAAGAACCAAAGTCCTACAAGTGAGGGACCTGCTGACAGATAATGAGATAATTTGTCTGATATTACAGTCTGATGGCCCTCGCCAGGTGGCTGGGTTGGTTGGAGCGCAATCCATACACCAACAAAGTAGCAGCATAGCCAATGGATACAAGACATGGGGAGGAGAGGGGACAGGTGAGGGCATGTACTGGGGGGTAGGGAAGGCCGGGGGGAGGTCAATAGGAGGAAGAAAAAAAAGGAGACGTATGTACTACTATTCATAATACTTTAAACAATAAAAAAAAAAAATTCCCTGTCATGGCACATGCCTTGGTTGTAGGTTCAATACCAGTTGGAGCATGTAAGTGAGGAAACTGATGTTTTTCTCTCACACAGATGTTTCCCTCTCTCTTTCTCCCAACCTCTCTTTCTCTCTCTCAAATCAACAAAAATATATCCTCTGGTGTGTGCCGCACAGCCAAAGGGTGAACCTGAGTGAGGGCAGTGAAGGATTGAGAAAAGACAGACAAGAGAATGAAAGCTCGGTCTCAGTGGGATGTTGCTTCTCTGAGAGCACCAGCGCCCACCAGCCGTGTCTTTATTTTACAGCCATATTTCCACGAGGCAAAGTAAGGGCGTGGTCAAGATGTTTACTACATTCTCGTGGGTTTCAATCCTGCTCGATTACATGCACCTGAACTCCATCAAGCCCGTGTCACTCAGGCAATTGAGGCCATGTGTCCAGACCATAGGTTCAAGCTTACACTATAACTGTTGGCTATAACTGTGCTGGGACTTGCACGTGACCATGAGGGGACTGTGCCCTCTCGTAAGTCCGAGGCTTGAACCTGTCCAAACACTGCAGCCGCTCTCCACACTGGAGAGGTTTAAAACAAACAAACAAATATCTGACGTCCTCTCCACTGAGCCCGCGCTCTAAGAAGTCTTAGCAAACAAAGCAGCAAAGAACTGCCTCCTTCCCTCCCTTCCTTTCCTCCCTTCCCTTTGCCTACCAGATCATCCAATATCCAGAGCCTTTCATCATCGACCCAAATTCAAAAGAGTGTGTGAATTCTCTTTTCAAAGTTGAGCATCAGCTAGTCACTGCCCCAGGCCTCCTCCTCCCCTGCAGGGTGGAAACTGGAGGGAAGTTCTGGAAGGCGAAAGAACACAGCCAGCTGCTGGGGACATCTGCTTTGACTGTGAATTCTAGATGCAGGCACAGGGAGCTTGAGTAATTAAAGTGAACTCCAAGAAAAAAGATGCGTCACAATGATTTGGCCCTTGGTTCCTATTCTCATATTTTTCCCCCCAGTTGCCATAGAGTGATTTCATTGCCTTAATCCTGTGTGGGAACCTCTTTCCACGTCCCGCGTGGTTCAGGGTTCCCGGGTCAGGGTTCGGGTTCTGAAGGAGGCCACACGCAAACAAAATGAGAGACTAGAAAATATTAATTTGGCGATATTGGGGGGCCAGGCGGGAGCCTTCCTCTAGTGGGAAGGACTGCCATTTGCTCTGGCCTTTTTCTCGCTTTTATTTAGGCTTTGGGACACACCCCTAGCCTTTAGGCAGGAAATAACAGAAATTAACATGATACAAACAGATAGTTTCAACTAAACAATGAGTAATCAGCTCTGACCTTTCAGAGCAATTAAGGTTTGCCAGCCTTCTGGCCTCCTGTTTACATCCACCTAGTGAGAACAATTACATCCACCTAGTGAGAACAATATTTGGTCTC
>PVJN01059327.1:0-11890 GCA_004026805.1 Lasiurus borealis
GCCAGCAGGGGAAGGCTGTTGGAAGGGACCAGGCCTGCAAGGGAGGGCAGTTAGGGGTGATCAAGCCTGCAGGGGAGGGCAGTTAGGGGTGACTAGGCCAGCAGAGGAAGGAAGTTGGGGGCGATCAGCCCTACAGGGAAAGGCAGTTGGGGGGACCCAGGCCTGCAGGAGAGGGCAGTTGGGGGTTCCAGGTCTGCAGGGGAGGGCAGTTGGGGGTGACCAGGCCTGCAGGGAAGGACAGTTAGGTGCAAACAGGCTGGCAGGGGAGCAGTTAGGCATCAATCAGGTTGTCAGGGAAGTGGTTAGGATGTGATCAGGCTGGCAGGCAGAAGTGGTTAGAAGCAATCAGGAAGGCAGGCAGGCAAGCAGTTGGGAGCCAGCAGTCCTGAATTGTGAGAAGGATGTCAGATTGCCTGTTTAGGACTGATCCTACTGGGATCAGGTCTAAACAGGCAGTTGGACATCCCTCGAAGAGTCCCAGATTGAGGAGGGTGCAGGCTGGGCTCAGGGATACAGATACCTCTTGTGCATGAATTTCGTGCACAGGGTCTCTAGTAATAAACAAATGATAATGGTTATGACGACCATTGACTGAGTGTCTCCCATGTGTAGGCAGCTGTCCAAGCACTTTGCAGGCCCCTCTGGCTGCAGTTGGGCAGGAGCGTGGGTGTCAAGGGGCTGGCTGTGGCCATAAGACTCGCCCCTCAAGGGCCCTCTGGGTACAGACACAGCCCCGACTCCCTGCCTGCGTGGAGACTGACTCAGTTTTCCCACGTGGCAGAACTGAGCCCCTGCACACAACTTGCATTAGACATGGGTAATGAACAAGGGTGACAGCCAAAGAGAAAGAACAATAGGAAAACCAGCCCTCTGGGATTATCTGAATCCTTGACAAGGACAGGCTCTGGGGCCAAAATAAAAATAAACGGTGCCACGAACGCCCATCCCATGCTGCAGGAAGTGCCCTGCTCCAGGCCGGGGAGGTGGGTAGTAAAAGCTGCCACCACTGCGGGCCCTGCCCATCTCCCAACTAGAGCTGCACACGGGGTCGGAGAGAAAGTTTAGGGGAAAGATGACCAAGTGTCTAGAAGAAAGACACCAAAATAACTGTCACATCAAAAAACACTGCGATTCACAGGAAGCAGCCTCGGTGAGAGGATGACAGCCGGGGGACCCCAAATGGGCCTGGAGGGCCAAGAGGCATGGAGCCCCCGCCCTGTGTTTTATGCTCTGCTGGCCACGCCTGGAACATAAGGCACATCTGTTCTCTGCTCTGCCCTCACAATGGTGTCATGAGGTAGGCTACTCACATGCTCATTTTGCAAGTGAGGAAAACTGGCCCAGGGTCGCAAGGCATCTGGCTGTCCTTTCAGGGACTGACCTGGTTCCGAGACTGTTCCTGGGCCCCCACAGGCCTGGCCACGCGACTTCCGCTGGGTCTGTGTGAGGCCACCCAGTTACTGAGTTAGTCTGGGTGAGTCTAACCAGGCAGTTAGCACCCATTAGAGGAATCATCTTCTAAACCAACCACAACCAGGGTCTGTTTCTATGTCAATGGTAATATTTGGGGAACAGTCATTTCTTCCAACACAATGTTGAGACTCAGCAGCAGCTAAGCTGGAGGCGGCCGGCAGCTGCAGACAGTGTGGTGCATGGGAAGCGCGTCTGGCTGGCTTTTCCACGTTGACACTGCCTTGTTAGCATTCCCTGTCCTCATCCCAAATCTCACAAGCACTTCTCTGGAGCCTTCATGTCGTCATGAATTTATTCACACTCACCACCTTGCTTTCTGACAATGAGATTCAGAAACCCCTGGGAGCCGGGCAGCAAAAACACTGATAAAAACTAGCACATCATCTGGACCCTTCTCTTGCTTGAAGTCACTGCAATGTCTTTGTTGGCTTTTGTCTACTTCCCTGGGCCAATCTATGACCAAACAAAGGCCAACAGAGGTCTGACCTCCTCCCCAGGTGCTACAGAGCATCCTATGCTCTGCCACTGAGTTGTCACCATCTTCTGAAATAAAACAAACATGACTGCCTACCCATCCCCGAGGCATAGTGCTGGCTTTAACCAAATTGTTTTGTGCTTTTCCCATACCCGGGACTCTGGACGGCTCGCTACAGGACTCGAAAAATCTCAGTGACCCCGAGTCTGGACTCCAACTTGTTGGAAGAAGAACTGAAAATATTTCAAATATTTATTTTGAAGAAAATAATGTTTAACTGTGAGGCTGTGAATGTATTATTCCTAAAAATGTTTCTCCACCATACCAAATCTTAACAATGCCTGTTACAGAATCTAAGTGATAAAGGTTTGCATTACACAAACTTGTCTACTCATTAAACCATCAAGTGTTACTAAACTGTGAACTTCGCTGGTACAGTGCCATGGTTTCACTCAGCTCAGTCTCCCCACCACTTGGCACGACGCCTGATTATGAGAAACGCTCAGGAATGATGGAATAATGGATGGAAAGAGAAAGGGAAGATGAGAGAGGGATGGATGGATGAATGGATGGATGAATCAATCAATTCATCAATTAATCAATCAATCTTAGAACCATATATCAAAACTCGATTTCAGGCCACGTGGTGTGGCTCAGTAGTTGAGCATTGGTCTGTGGACCATGAGGTCATGGTTCAATTCCCCATGAGGCCACATGCTTGGGTTGCAGGCTTGATCCCATGTGGGGCATGCAGGAAGAAGCCCATCAATTATTCTCTCTCATCATTGATGTTTCTCTCTCCCTCCCTCCCTTCCTCTTTGAAATCCACAATTTTTTAAAAAAACTGTGTGTTTCATATTATAAAATCTCCAAAACACATCCACCATCAGGTAAAAGGAGAAGAAACACGTACTACCTGTTTTAGTCCTGACTTTTCCTGGCCACCAAAGTCTTCTCCCAGATCAAATTGTCTTGTGAACATGTACATTTTGTCATGTAAAAAAACAGACTAACTCATCACAGTCCTCAGCCTCCAAGAAGAACCAGAGCTGACCTGTTTGTGTCTATAACAATGTGGCTATTCTCTTCATGTTTTTAAGGAAACGTTTGGAGATGGCACTGAGTTGTGTGGTCTTACTGGGTGTCCTCTTAAATGCCCCCCCCTCCCACTGTGAGTTATTCTAAAAAAGAGCTACTCTGGCTGTAATAAGCACATGAATGACTTTTAAGCTAAAATTTAAATGTTAAATTATGTAGCTGAAACTTCTAAAATAAATGACTCTTACTAGCCAAACAAACTCTATTTTAAGAATTGGCAACATCATTATCTAGTTTTTCCAATGTGGTTGAAAATTTGTACATACTGCACTTTCAACTCTTTCACTGAAGTTCAAAATCAACATTATTAATGTGCAAAATAAAAGCTAATTTTTATTGAGAAGATTTCCACAGAACTTGAATGTCTCTGAACTGGGTTTCCAGCAGAATGACCTTGGTTAGGTGGACTTTGAGAACTTTATCCCTGATGGCTAATAGCAGGACGGCATTGTGTAGGTCACGTCATCTTTGAGTTACACTGAGAAGGACACTAACTTCTGCCCTAGCCAGTTTGTCTGTGTATAGAACGTTGGCCTGCAGACTGAAGGGTCCCAGGTTTGATTCCGGTCAAGGGCATGTACCTTAGTTGTGGGCACATCCCCAGTAAGAGGTGAGCAGGAGGCAGCTGATCAATGTTTCTAACTATCTCTCTCCCTTCCTCTCTGTAAAAAGTCAATTAAATATATTTTTTTGGAAAAAGGACACTAACTCCTCATAAGTGAAGGACAAATGTATCACCCTCATGGAATTTATATTATAGAAAGAGGACACAGAAAATAAAATACAAATTTGAAAAATTACCTATTGTGTTTAAAGTTTACAAATTCTGTTGGGAAAAGAAAACTTACTTCAAGGTCAGGGATGAAAAATGTGGTGGAAGAGGAGTATCAAGCAGTGTAGGGCTGGCTTTGTTGAAAAGGTCATAGGTGAGCAAAGACTTGAAGGAGATGAAGCTTTGAAGAAATGCTGTGAGATTTCTTCATGAAAGGATCCTGCCACCATAATCTCAGTGTCCAGGATAAACTGGCCTCAGGATTCCAGCAGAGACACCGAGGGTAATGACAAAAAGGAAGGCATCACTCTGCCCCGCAGCAGGGTAGGGAGCTGGCCCTGGTTTTGTATCAGCTAGTTAGCAATGTTCCCAATCATGCACTTCAGAGCTGTTAGAACAGCTGCAAGCAGGTGTTCTAGCAACAAAGTTCCTTCTCTTTCCACTGCCTAGGCTGCCTCTCTAGTATTTTGGGGTCCCTAGCACCATCTTCCATGGACAATTATGAGAGATGCTTTATAGTAGATTCATTCTTCATTTTTAATCCTTAACTGAGGACATGTTGAGAGAGGGGTTAAGGAGAGGGAGAGGAGAGGCAAGAGATGGGGAGGAGAGAGAGAGAGAGAGAGAGAGAGAGAGACAAAGAGAGAGACAGAGAGAGAGAGAAACTGATGTGAGAAAGAAACATAGATTTGGTTGCCTCCTGTCTGCACCCCTGTAGGGAATTGAACCTGCAACCTTTTTGGTATGGGATGATGCTCCAACCAAATAAGCTACCAACCTGGGTTAGATTAGTTCTTATTAAATAAATTTCTATATTTATACTTGAGATATAGTAATGGCAATAAAAATTGGGACTAGGACATATTTCCAATGCACAAAACTCAACTTTGATCTGAGGATTTTACCACTGAACAGACTTAAACCATACATAATTGGTAATGGCACGGAGACTGAATGATCACCCAACACTGTATGTCTTAGTCAATTTGGGCTGTGACAAATTGCCAAAAATTTAGGTGGCTTAAACACAAACCCTTATTTGTCACAATTCTGGAGGCTGGGAAGTCGAGATCAAGGTGTCTGACAAGGGCCTACTTTCTGGTTTGAAATGGCCATCTCCTCCTATCCTCACGTGGCAGGGGCAGGAAGCAAGTTTTCTCAGTCTTCTAAGGGCATAATCTATCCCTGAGGGCCCGGCCCTGGACTAATCACTTCCCCACAACCCCACTTCCTTATGCCATCACATAGGATTTCAACATGAAGTGGGCAGAAGGAGACACAAGTAATCAGTCCATAACACCATAAGAAAGCTTTTTAACAATATTGTAAACTTAGATTGATAGCACGTCTGTAAATGTCTATACATTTTATTTGGACATTGCTTTCACTTTTGAATTTTAAAGACCCTTGGCAATGTTCTTTCTCATTGGGTGTTCATCTGAGCTACCAGGTCTGGTTAATCTTGGTCCCAACACCAGTGCCATACGCTGAGGAGTCAAAGCCTTCCATTCGCCTCCAGGTGATCTTATAGTTTCCTTCCTCTCATTACCCATGCTCCCTTGTCAGCCCTAGCTGCCCTCTTCAACCCATGTGCATTCGGACCCAGCCCCTACTTGGTGTGTGTGTGTGTGTGTGTGTGTGTGTGTGTGTGTGTAAATACACAACATAACATTTTAAAGTGCACAATTCAGTGACACTAAGTACATTCATAGTGTTATGCAACTATCACCACTATCTACTTCCAATGGCTAAATAATACTCCACTGTATGGATGTATCACATTTTATTTTCCTACTTTATCTACTTCCAATGGCCAAATAATACTCCACTGTATGGATGTACCACATTTTATTTTTCCATTTGTCCAGTTATGGACATTTGGGTTATTTCCACATTTTGGCTACCGTGAACAGTGCTGCTATGAACATTCATGCACATGTTTGGTTTTTTTGTTTGGACACCTACTTTCAATTCTAACATTAACTTTTTTTTTGTCTTTTTTAAAGCCACTCATTTCAAGCCTGATATGAAGTTGGTAAGATTACTGACTATGTGGGGGTCATGGGAGGAGTGAAGAGGGGTCACATTACAAAGCAAGCTGCTTTCCATTCTCTCTCTGGCTCCAGATCTTTGGTCTCCTGCGGGGCCTATGGACAAATCTCCCATATTTTCACTCAGATTTGTTCTATTCCCAATGAGGTCCCTTGAGGTCTCTCTCTTTTTTTTTTCAATCCCAAAAAAGTTTGTCAAGGAAGTTCTTCTAAACAAAACCTCCCCCTTGCTGAAAGGAATTCTGCTGAATATAATTTTCTTCATCTTGTTACATAAGAACCTTTGCAGAAGTGGCCTGGGGCGATGAGCCCATGAACCTGAGGAGCCAGAAGGCACGCCCCAACGTGGGCTTCCTCGGATGAGGAAAAGACACTCACTGATAGCACAGGGAACTAATCCCACCCCTCAGACACCTCTTTAACTATGTACTAATTGTCAAAGAAATTAGTATTTTTTAAAGTATCTTTGGGGACTCTGACATAAGTAGAAAATAACAGAGTATAGAGCTCCCAAACAAATAAAACAGTGTGATAGTGTAGCTATTTTATTGAGGCCTAACTCCCCGCCATATTTCACAATTAGCATCTATATGTCCTTGTCTTTTTCCTACAGACCACCAGAAATAGGACAAGGTTACGAGGAAAGTTGGGCTCTAGCTGGAATCAAATGGAGTTACTCAGCTCCTGGGAAGGAAGTGTTCCAGCAACTGAACATCCAACTTCAGACTACCTGAACAGTGGCTGCAGTGTAAGAGAGGGAGCAGAAGCACTTTCCTGTGGAGTTTAAGACAACTTGTTGATGTCTACTATACACTGGACACTGTATGAAGCACCAGGAATATACTAACCAATCGGACTTGGCCCATCTCTCAAAGGATTCCAAGTTAATAGAGAGAAAGATATTCAAACAAACAATTACAAGGTTATGTGATACTGAACAGGAATTAATGGAAAAGGATGAGAAAGCAAGCCACATAACACTTGATTACACATAAGTCTTTTAAGTCCATCTCCTTTTTTATAGACCTATTTCAAATGAGGATTAAAAAAAAAGATCTCGTGGGAAAGGTGAATGACATGCATAAATGGATGGAAAATTTCAGAACAGAGATACAAATTAATTTTTAAAGTGAAAATTCTAAAAATAAAAACATGATACCAGAGATAAAGTAAGTTTAACAGGTTTAGCAGCAGATTAAACACAGTAGAAAAAAGAATTAAAGAACTTTAAAATAGGTAAAGAGAAACCATACAAGCTGAAGCACAAGGGGGAAAAAGTGACAAAAAGAAGATATTGTGGAACAATATCAAATAGGAGTGATTAAAGATGCAAAAGGAGAAGAGATAAATAATGGGCAGAAGAAATATTTGAAGAGGTAATAGTCATACATTTTCCAAAATTAATAAACCACAAAACCAAGGAGCTCAGAGACCTCCAAACAGAATTAATAAATTTAAAACATACACACACACACACACACACCTTGACACTTCAGACTCAAATAGCTAGAAATTAGTATTAAAGAAGAAAACTAGACAGGAACCAGAGAAATAAGAAACCCCACATAATAAGGAAGAAAGATATAACAGCACACTTTCTGTCAGAAAATATAAAAACTAGAAGATAACAGAAGTGACATTGTTTATGCCCTGAAAGATAATAAAAAAAATAACATCCCAGAATGTTATACTCAGCAAAAATCTTTCAAAAATAATGCTTAAGACTTTTCAGGCTAACAAAAACCAGAGAATTCATTTCCATGCACTGTGAATGTCAAAGAATGTTCTTCGGGCAGAAAGACCGAAAACAGATGGAAATTTAAATTTATGCAAAAAATTGAAGAGTCCTGAAGATGATAAAAAGTAAAAAGATAATTTTTTAAAGTTTTATTTCTTAATCTTTAAAAAAGATTGATTATGTGAATCATAAATAAAAACTAGGTATTATGAGTTTAATAACAATGTAGAAGCAAAAAGTAAAACAGTAGCATAAAGGATGAAAGGGAAGAAATAAAGGTATTTTGTTATAAGATATATTATTTGAAGGTTAAGTGTGAAAAATTGAAAAATGTATATTGTGAATTAAAGAGCAAAACCTTAAAAAATGCACGTAACTAATGAACCAATAGCAGAGGCAAATGGAATTATTTAAAATGCCCAGCAAATTTGAAAGAATTCAGAAAAAGAGAATAAAATCAAAGAAGAGATGAACAAGTGAAAAACAACTAGAGCCAAGACTTGTTTGGCTCAGTGGATAGAGCTTCGGCTTGCAGACTGAAAGGTCCCAGGTTCAATTCCGGTTGGGGGCATGTACCTTGCTTGCGGGCACATCTCCACTGTGGGGCGTGCAGGAGGCGGCTGATCGATGTCTCTCTCTCATCGATGTTTCTGACTTTCTGTCTCTCTCCCTTCCTCTCTATAAAAAGTCAATAAAATATATTTTTAAAAAAAAGAAAAACAACTAGCAAGATGATAAGTGTAAACACAACCATTATCAATCTTACTTAATAATAGACAAACATGTAAATTGTCCGTACTTCCGCTACCCTATAGCCAATCAGAGTATGCAAATTAACCCAACAAAGGTTGGGTTGATGAAAACAACTTAGTGGTTGTGGTGACTGGCAGTTAATTTGCATACATAGGCACCCAGCACCTGGGTCCCGGGAACATCCTTCCATCCAGGTCACTCTGAGGTAGGCCCTGCTTGGGCCCTGAGCAGCCTGGGAAGGGCCTGAGCCAAGTAGCTCCTGGGCAGGGCCAAGCCTGTGATCAGAGCCGAGGGGGTAGGGCTGGAGCGGTGATCAGAGGGAGCTGGGGGCCCCTGCCCAGGCCTAATGCTTCGGCCAGAGGCTTTAGGCCTGGGCAGGGCCCAACCGGCGATTGGTGTGTACTACAGAGGAAACACCTTTTCTGACTGCTCATTGGCTAAGCTCTGTTTGCCACTGGCAATATTCTTAGTAACTTGGGTAATAAGAATCCAAAAAGGTGAACTAGGGTTTTTCCACAACACTTCTGGAGAAAAAAATGAAGGTTCGCTGCTGGAGGGCTAAGAAATGTCATATTCTGTCCTAGCCGGTTTGGCTCAGTGGATAATGCCTCAGCCTGCCAACTGCAGGGTCTGGATTCAATTCTGATCAAGGGCATGTACCTAGGTTGCAGGCTTCTCCCTGGTCGGGTCCCAGGTCAGGGTTCATGCAGGAAGCAACCAATCAAAGTGTTCCTCTCACTTTCATGTTTCTGTCTGTCTTCCCCTTTCTCTTCCACATTCTCTAAAAGTCAATGAAAATATATCCTCAGGTGAAGAAAGAAAGAAAGAAAGAAAGAAAGAGAGAGAGAGAGAGAGAGAGAGAGAGAGAGAGAGAGAGAGAAAGAAAGAAAGA
Source organism: Lasiurus borealis (assembly GCA_004026805.1). NCBI lineage: Eukaryota > Metazoa > Chordata > Mammalia > Chiroptera > Vespertilionidae > Lasiurus > Lasiurus borealis. The sequence goes on from PVJN01059327.1 coordinate 9,253, forward strand.
AAGAAAGAAAGAAAGAAAGAAAGAAAGAAAGAAAGAAAGAAAGAAAGAAAGAAAGAAAGGGAGGTTGGGAGGGAGGGAGGGAGGGAGGAACTGAAGGAGGGAGGGAGGTCATATCCTATGAAAGACACATCTTGAAAAGGCCTAAAGAAAGGTGTCATTTTTTCATGATGAACGGACTGGTTGATGGTTGATGAAAACAACTTAGTGGTTGTGGTGACTGGCAGTGGCTGCAGCAGCAGGGTGATGGGGTTAGTGCCTTCCCCTGATCAGCCCAGTTGCCTCCCACAAAGGGAGGCCAGACTCCCCTGGGGACTGGGCCTAAGCCGTCAATAGGACATCCCCTGAAGGCTCCCAGTATGTGAGAGGGGGCAGATTGGGCTGAGGGACCTCTCCACCCCCAGTGCATGAATTTTGTGTACTGGGCCCCTAGTATTACATAAAATATAAATGGTCTAATGATTAAAAGGTAAAGATTAGAAAGAAAAACCCATCTACAAAAATGCCACTTTACTATTTTATTAAGAGAGAGAAACATCATTTGGCTACCTCCTATATGCTCCCTACTGAGGATTAAGCCTGCAACCCTAGCATGTGCCCTTACCAGAATTGAACCAGCAATGATGTCCAACCAATTGAGTCACACTGGCCAGGGCAGGATGCCACATTAAATATAAAGATATAAATATATTAAAAATAAAAGAATGGGGAAAAATATACTATAATATGTGAACCTACTCAAAAGGAATCTAGAGAGGTTGTATTAATGTTAAACAAAGCAGACTTCAGAACTAATATTTCCAGAGGTAAGAAGCATACCAATAGAAAAATGGGTCAGTTTATAAAGAAGACATAACATTCTTAAATATCTTCACATCTAATCATAGAATTTTCAAAATACATAAGGGACAAGTGACAGAACTAAGAAGAAAAAGAGACAAATCTACAACTACTGAATAGAGACTTCAATATACTCCTCTTGATAAAACAAGTACAAAAAATCAGTATTGATATAGATGACTTGAACAGCATTGTCAACTTGACCCAATTAATATTAATAAGATACTCCACCCAGAAGTAAAAGAATAAAAACTTTTTCAAATGAATGTGTAACATCCATCAGGATAGACCATATTTTCTGAACAGATTGGAATTAAATGAGAAATCAATAACAAAAAGATATCTGAAAGATCCCCAGAGATTTGGATACTAAAAACCCACTCCTAGATAATTCTTAAGCCACAGAAGAAATCCCATGAGAAAGTAATACATATTTTGAATGGAATGAAAATACAACATATCAAAATTTACTGAATGCAACTAAAGCAGTGTTTGAAGGGAAATCTATAGCATTAAATTATTTTATTAAAAAAGAAGAATAGTCTTAAACCAGTGATCTGTTTTTATATAAGAAAATAGGAAAATAAAAGCAGATTATATCAAAATAAGTAGAAGGAAACAAATGATAAAGAGCAGAAATCAATGAAAAAGACCACAGAGATAAAAAAAATTCACAAAATTGAAAGCTTGTTCTTTGAAAAGTGCCACAAAATTATAAACCTTTAGCCAGATTGATCTAGAAAGAAGAAGAAAGATACAAATTATCAATATTAAGAATGAAAGAAGAAATGTCACCACAGATCTTACAGATACTAAAAAGGATGATAAGGAAAAATTAGGAAAAACTTAAGGCCAATAATTTTACTAACTTAGATAAAATGGATGATTTATTTGAAAAATACAGACTGCCAAAGCTCACTTAAAAAACAGATAACCTGCTGAAACTGGTGTGGCTCAGTGGATAGAGTGTCGGCCTGTGGACTGAAAGGTCCCAGATTCGATTCCGGTCAAGGGCATGTATCTTGGTTGCGGGCACATCCCCAGTAGGGGGCGTGCAGGAGGCAGCTGATAGATGTTTCTCTCTCATTGATGTTTCTAACTCTATCCTCTTCCTTCCTCTCTGTAAAAAAATCAATACAATATATTTTTTAAAAAATAGATAAGCTGAGTACCCCTATTCTTATTAAAGAAATTGGAGTTCTATTTTTTAAAAGGTTCCACAAAGAAAACTTCATGCTCAGATGGTTTCACTAATGCATTTATCAAACTTTTAAGGAATAAATAATACCACTTCTCTACTTTTCCTTCCCAGTTCATTACATGAGACCCAGCATTATCGTCCTACCAAAACCAAAGACATAAAACTAAATATGTAAAGTCTCAACAAAATATTAGTAAATTGAATCCAGTACCTACATAAAGATAAATACATCATGAACAAGTAGGATCAATGCAAAGTTGGCTCGATATTTAAAAACCAATCAATGTAACTAACAATAACAGACAGCAAGAAAAAAACCTATGATCACCTCAATAGCTGCAGGAAACACTAAGACAATATTCAACATCCATTCATAAAAAAAAAAAAAACTCTCTGCAAACTAGGGTAAATGGCATGCCTGAATCTGGTAAAGGACACATGAAAACTTATAAGTAGCATCATACTTAATGATAAAAGACTAAATGCCTTCCCTTTAATATTAAGTTTGTTCTCACAGCCTCCATTCAATGACCATCAAGTAGAGGTCCTAGCTAGAGAAAGAGAGTAAAAAAGCATCAAATAAGAGAGGAGTGAATATAA
>PVJN01059328.1:0-11890 GCA_004026805.1 Lasiurus borealis
AGGCATGGGGTAGGGTGGGGAATCAGGTGGGAGGGAGTTATGGGGGGAGGGAAGAGGAACATGTAATCTGAACAATAAAGATTTAATTAAAAAAAAAAAAAGTAAAAGTAAACTAGAGGTCCAGTGCATAAAAGTTCATGCATTGAAGGGAGGGTCCCTCAGCCTGGCCTGCCCCCTCTCACAGTCTGGGAGCCCTTAGGGCAGGGAGGTGACCCAGCAATCAGGGGAAGGCAACACCCCATCATACCTATGCTGCTGCCAGCAGTTCAAGCTTCAGCCCTCCTTGGTTACCTGAGCCTCTGGTGGCCCTTGGTTGCTGGGAGGCCAACATCTGAAGTTTGCTTGCACCTCAGGCCAGCCCTGGGTGGCTGTGGGGCTGAGGGATCTGGGGGACTCTGGAGGCAGGCATGTGGAGTGGCTGGATCTGCCTGGGGGCAAGCCTAACTGTGCCATGCACCTGCTTCCCTGGTGGGCCGACGGGACTGGGTGCCATCATCTTGTGGCTGCGGGTGCCACCATTTTTGAGTGTGTGATAGTCAATTAGCATATTCCCTCTTTATTGGCTGTGGGCACTGACATCTTTGTGATGGCATGATGGTCAGTTAGCATATTGCCTCTTTATTAGATAGGATACTATCCTGCTTTTCCTTGTATTCTCTGCCTGTACAGGAAAGGGAAGGATGTTTAAAATTCTCTGTTAAGAAGAGTCACTTTTTATCACTTTTTAACAAAATATTTTTTATTGAGTTCAGAGAGGAAGGGCAGAGGAGGGAGAGAGATAGAAACATCAATAATGAGAATCATTGATCAGCTGCCTCCTGCACACCATTTCTGGGGATCGAGCCTGCAATATGGGCATGTGCCCTTGACTGGAATTGAATCTGGGACCCTTCAGTCCACAGGCTGAAGAAGAGTCACTTTCTAAAATGAGAGGTGGGTACCAGGGCAGTGTCTGTATGATATCATGAAATACCCACCATGATAGCTATAACCCAGGGGCATTGCTGTTAATTTTAAACTGACTACAAGCCCGATATTGTATTAGCTATTTCACATGTTATTTTATTGTGTTTTTTTTTTTTCACAACTTCTTTGGCAGTGTAGGCAGTGTTAAACCCAGAGGAGAAAAACTGAGGCACAAACAGGGTTAGCAAACTAGGAAGGGGTAGATCCAAAGCTCCAATTCATCTTCTGAATTTAAAATCCAGTTCTTTCCCTACTGTATCCACAAGGTGGGTGGAAAGACATAGGCACGGAGTAGTATAATACCCAATTACAAAGCTTTATTTTTGAGAGGAAGAAATATTCAAAACGATGTCTGAAGCAGGGTTTGTCCAGCTACTGAGATACATTTTTACCCTGTTTCCCTGAAAGTAAGACATCCCCTGAAAATAACACATACTTCCAGTTTTGCCTCTCCCTGTAATATAAGGCATCCCCCTGAAAATAAGACCTCCCGATAATAAGGCCTTCCCTAAAAAATAAGGCCTTCCTGTAATATAAGGCCCTGAATCTATCATAAGGCGTCTTGACTCCTGATTTAGAGACCTCACACTGCCTGAACAGCTCCAGCTGCGCTGCAGCCAATCAGTGAGCTGGTTTGTGATGACAACTACTACCGTACCGTATACAGGTAATAAATTTTCTTTTTTGTTGTTGTTCAACAATAAATGTGTACCATATTCTTCTTCATGGGAGCAAAAATTAATATAAGACACTGTCTTATTTTCAGGGAAACAGGGTACTTAATCTATCCATCCAGAGAGGCTGGGGAAGTAAGGTATGAAAAATTTGTGGATGTTTAGTCTCCTTAGGTGAAATAAATGTCATGGTGTCCTGTCATTTATTTTATTTTATTTATTTTATTTATTTAATATATTTTATTGATTTTTCACAGAGAGGAAGGGAAAGGGATAGAAAGCCAGAAACATCGATGAGAGAGAGACATCGATGAGCCACCTCCTGCATACCCCCTACTGAGGATGTGCCCGCAACCAAGGCACATGCCCCCGACTGGAATCGAACCCAGGACCTTTCAGTCCTCAGGCCGACTCTCTATCCACTGAGCCAAACCAGTCTTGGCTATTTTATTGATTTTTTTTTACAGAGAGGAAAGGAGAGAGATAGAGAGCCAGAATCATTGATGAGAGAGAGACATCGATAAGCTGCCTCCTGCACGCCCAGTACTGGGGATGCGCCCGCAACCAAGATACATGCCCTTGACTGAAATTGAACCTGGGACCTTTCAGTCCCTAGGCCGACACTCTATCCACTGAGCCAAACCGGTCTCGGCCTGTCATTTATTAATGACACATATTAATGAAATAATATGGTATTTATCATATGGGTGTTTAGTCCTGAAATTTATGTGAGAAACATTTTTAAACTAAAAAGTATGAATGTTATAGAATAAATTATTTTAAAGTGTCTCTTAAAGGCGGCTACTGAGGAAGGAATAGGCCAATAGAAAGATGATGAGAAAGTAGAATTCATGTAATAACTAAATGAAATTCTTAGCCAATTCAAGGATCTAAAAAATGTCTTTATATTGCCAAAATTTCACTTAAACATGTGTGACTTTGGGTTCCCCTAATCATTGTTACCAACATTTTGTTGATGAGCCATTTTCAGTTGTTTAAAAAATAGGCAGACAGAGGAAAGAAGGGATGAAGAAGACATGAATGTTTTAAAGCCTGAACTGAATGTAACTTTAAGATAGCCTTAAATGCCAGTCTTCAGGTGATACTGATTCTCATTGATGGCATTTAAAACAAATTTCCCAGTCCTGTTCCTTTTGTAAATTAAACCTGGAGATGAATCTTCTAATCTAGCCCACTGCTTTCTCCAAGAGAGCTGGCAAGGTGAGAAGCAGTCTAGGTCTGTTGAGATTTTTTTTTTTTTTTCCAAATTTTGTTTGCCCTTCCTTCCATTCCTCCAGGATGTGGGAAGAGATTTTTGGATGTTTCCTTGCTCACAACAGGGGGAAGTGGTAATTTGATAAAACTACCATTTGTGACAGTGTGGATGGACCTGAAAAGTATTATGCTAACTGAAATAAGCCAGCCAGAGAAAGACAAATACCATATGATCTCATTAATATGTGGACTTGTATTAAATTGATGAACAGAATGGAACCAGAAGTGTGAATACATGGAACAGACCTGTTGGTGCCCAAGGAGAGGAAGTGGGGAATGACTGGATAAAGAAGGTGAAGGAAATAGCTAAAGAACATATATGCATACACCATGGACATGGGCAATAATTTGGTAAAACCCAAGAAAGGAGGAGGTGGGGAAGGATGGAGGTGGGCAAAGGGGAGTGGGGAAAAGGGACTCTTGCAATAATGTCAACATTAAAAAATTTAAAACAAACAAAACTCCCCAGAGATTTGGATAACCGGCCCAGGGCCAGTTTTATTCCCTGAGAGGAAAAGGGTGAAAGGAAACTGAATGTGTGAGAATTTGCCTATGAAAATCAACAAGGAAGTGAAAGGATTAATGGAGGTCCCACAAGAGGGAGGGAAAAGAAGCATGAAGGATAAAGACAATAGCAGGGGGAGGGATATCGATTGCATACCCTCCTCCCTAAGTTGGGTGTGGCGAGTGTGAGGTCTGTCTTCTGGGGGACCTGTAGTACCATTATGTCAGAACAGCTGGGATGCTGTGGCTGATGGTTGTGGGGTACATAGGGAAAAGTCAGGACTGACTGCCTCAATAAGAAGGAGCAAGAGGCCTGGTAAATGACTCCATGTGAGTACAGCTTACATGCAAATAAGCTGTCTACACAAACATACATACTTGATTTGTTTAACATTTCTGACCTATTTTAAAAACAGGGAAATTATTTGTCTCAGTTTTGCTGCCCTCACATTTGGAACAATGAGCGTAGAATGATGATCTGAATCTCAAGAGAAGAAATAGCTACACTGATATTATGCACTAAGTCTCTCTATCTTTGACTTTAGTGGGTGTTTTTAAAGCCCTGGGCTAGTTTTCTATCTTTATTCGTGCTTTCCAGAAATTCTGGAACCAGACAGAGTTGATCACCTTTCTTTAGAAGCAGCAGTTCAGTTCTTCCTGTATTTGCATCCTGTGAAGTATATCAGACTTCAGTTGCTCTCCTACTTAATTGAAAGCAGTGATTATGTAGAGAAACCACCAAGGAAGGAAAGAAAAGTTACATTAATTAGATAATAATATTTTCTAGACACCAGGCTGGGTAATTTCATATGTCCTTTTCCCGTCACAATAGACTTGTGAGGTGAACATGATTATAATTTCTACAAAGAAGAATCTGAAGATCTGAAAGCTTAATTGACCTCTCTAAGGACACAGCTACCCACTGGTTGAGCTGGGAAGCAGACCTGAATCTGTCTGACATTGAAGTACAATGTCTTTCTATGAATGGCTGCAAGTGCCCTGTTTATAAATTCCCTTACAGGGAGCTGATCATGAGGTATGTGTCTCATTGATGTCTGGGGCTGGAAGCACTTGGCTTTGGATGAGCAGAGATCCAGAAAGCCCTATCTGCCACCTCTTCTTAGCAAATCTTACAGTGTTAGGGGAAACCCTCCAGTCTCCTCTGGAAAAACAAATGATCAATTTGTTAAAAACATAATTTTTATAGTTTTCTATAATTGAGTTTTACATAACTTTCCAAAACTAAAGCTTGAATTTCTAATTTTCTTTTACAGAAAAGTTACAGGGAGTATAGAGAGATCTCTTTCCTCCTCACCCAATTATCCTGTTGTTATTATCTTGCTAGATGCCCAGTGCACGAAATTCATGCAAGAGTAGGCCTTTCTTCTCCCATCTGCCAGCACTGGCCTTGGGACCCAGGCTTCCCTCTAGCACCTGGAACCAGGGCTTCCTCTGGCCACTGGCATTAGGGACCTGGGCTTTCCTCATAGCCCCAATTTCATCTGGAAGATCATGTAGAAGGATGTCCAGTCTAATTAACATATTACACTTTTATTATTATAGACTAGAGGCCCAGTGCATGGGTGCGGGGGGAGGGGGGAATCCTCAGCCTAGCCTGCACCCTCTCATAATCCATGACCCCTTGGGGGATGACTGATTACTGGTTTAGACCCTCTCGCAATTCAGGACCCCTGTCTCTTAACTGCTTACTTACCTGCCTGCCTGATTCCCCCTAATCACTCTGCCTGCCTGATTACCCCTAACCACTCATCTGCCTGCCTCATTGCCTCTAACTGCTCGCCTGCCTGCCTGATAACCCCTAACTACCTCTGCCTCAGCTCCCACTGTTGTGACTTCATCTAGAAGGACTTCCAGAATGATGTCCAGAAGGTTATTTGACTGTATGATCTAATTAGCATATTGCCCTTTTATTATTATAGATATAATCTAATGCATTTGTTAAAACTAAGAAACTAGCATTGATACATTACCCATTCACTAAACTATAGACCTTCTACAAATTTTACCAGTTTTCCCACACATATTCTTTGTCTTTCCAGGTTACAATCAAGAATATCCTGTTGCATTTAGTCCTCAGTTCTTAGTGTACTCAGCTCTGTAATGTTTCTCAACCTCCTTTTGTTTTTCATGGCCTTAACAGTTTTGGAGGTTACTGTACAGGCTTTTTGTAAAGTGTCCCTCTATCTGGGTTTGTTTGATCTTTTTTTTCATGGTTAGATTGGGATTATGGGCCTTTGAGGAGGGGAAGTGTCCTTCTAATCATCTTTTCATGGGTAGTAATATCATTATGACTTTTCTCTGGTCATGTGATCCTCAATGGCTTGGTTAAGGTGGAGTCTGCTGGGTTTCTCCACTGCCCAGTTCTCTATTTCACTTTTCAGACTCTCTTGCTTAGAAATCTCTAAGTCCAGTTTACTCCCAAGGAAAAGGGAATGAAGCCAAGCTTCCTACAGTGGTCTCCCAAATCTTGTCCACTGTGCTTAGCTCTCCTCCCCAATCTTCATACTTATGGAAGCAGACAAAAAGGGCTCCTGCTCTTTCATCTACCAAATCACCCCATTCTGTGCTTTTCTTCATTCACATTCTCCATCCCTGCTTGTGTTTATCACGTTCTTCCTCTAAGATTGTGATCCTTGCTGCACGCAAGCCAGGAATGCTTCTTTACCCCCTCCCAGGACCTAAGTTATACAGAACCAGAGCCCCAACCCCACTTCTTCATAGGGTGGTGGGAAAAGGCTGGAAAAATTCTGAATATATATAGGCTACAGTGTTTATTCCAGTTACACATGCTTGGTAACGACGTGCATAGGCAGCTCAGTTTCTCAATTTCTGGACTCATTCTGTGCATTAAGAGAACTGATTTGCTTAGGTTATCAGCTGCTATAGAACTGCCTTGACGCCATCTAGTGTCAATGAAAGCACAATTTTAGGAGGCCCCCTGTAAAGGATGCCTGTGTACTGGAATACATACTGCCAGTGAGACACGTCAGATGGAGATGAGGGATGGAGATGTACTTAGTCTTGCAACTTCAAGGGGGAGGGCGATTTGGGGGTGAAAGTTTCAGACCCGAGTCTTTGAAACTGAAATCGCGTGGCTTCTTCTTTCTCCTCAACTTGGCTTTTTGTGTCTTGGCTATCCTCCGATCATCTCCAACTCTTCCCCCTCTGAACTCACCGTTGTCCCATCTCTGAGGCACACATGGTGGCCAACACTTCTTTCTCTCCATTCTATGGTAATAGACCCAAGGAATCAGACTTATTGGAGAATTCTGTGGAAGGTGGGCTGTGCTTGAAGATAGTAGAGGCCATGGCATGGGAAAAAGATCTAGTTAGCCCTCACTCCACATAATTGCCAGCGTAGAACTAACTTACTGTAAAATTAAGTAAAGTTAATATTTTTGTTCTCAATTCTTCTTTGATTTTGCAATGAAATAAGAGAATAACATGAAAAGCAGAGTAGAAACCAGAGGTATTGCTCTCCAAGCAATGCAAATTACATTATTTTAAACCCAGAATACAAAACTGAGTTTTTATATTTTGCATGGGAAGTATCACATTTTTCTAAATTGCTGCAGATAATTACATTTTCTTCACCAACACACTATGTCTTCCCTGATGAAGGGAAGTAGAAAATAGCTATTATTTTGAAATAATGTATTTTTTTTTTCAAAAATACAATTCTGTTTATTAATTGCTAGATATTTGTAGGCAAGTATTTTTATTTCTATTTTTTTATTATTTTTAAAAATAATGTTTTTATTGATTTCAGAAAGATAAGAAGAGGGAGAGAGTGATAGAAACATCAATGATGATGTTTAAAAATAATGTTTTTATTGATTTCAGAAAGAGATAAGAAGAGGGAGAGAGTGATAGAAACATCAATGTGCTGCCTCCTACACACTCACACTGGGGATTGAGCCTGAAGTTTGGACATGTGCCCTGACTGAATCAAACCAGTGACCTTTTGGTTCATAGGTTTACTTCAACCACGGGGCTAGGCAAGCATTTTTGTTATTGGATTTAGCTAATTATCTCAATTTCCTATGTGGTTTAGTCTTTTTAAAATTAATGTTAATTTATTTTTAAAAATTTATCTTTATTATTGAAAGTATTACAGATGTTCTCCTTAATCTCCATTAACCTTTTCTACCCCAAACCCACCTACCCTTCAGATCTTTACCACACTATTGTCTGTGTCCATGGATTATGCATATATGCATGTAAGTTCTTTGGTTAATCTCTTCCTCCATAAATGAACCTTTTCTTCAGGCCTTCTCTCTGAGATTCATCAGTCCATTCCATGCTTCTCTGTCTCTGCATCTGTTTCATTCATCAGTTTATTTTGTTCATTAGATTCCACATATGAGTGAGATCATGTGATACTTGTCTTTCTCTGACTGGGTTTAACCTTGTTTAATACCAGTAATAAAGTATTCTATCAAGAAACCATTATATTTATGGCAATATCTATGTATCTATCATCTGTCTATTATCTATCTATCTATCTATCTATCTATCTATCTATCATCTATCTATCATTTTAAAGATGATTCTAGGCTTTCTGGATACACATCAGTCAACTACTATGCTTTGTATGATGTTCTACTGCCCAGAACCTAGAGAGGGGCAGGGTAGGGTATGAGAGAGGAGCAGTTATGTCTGCTGTCAAAAGTCACCATAAAAACCCTGGTCTTATCTTTCTCTGACTGGTTTATTTCACTTAGCATAATAACCTCCAGGTCCATTCATATTGCTGTAAAAGGTAAGATTTCAGTCTTTTTTTATGACCAAGTAGTATTCCATCATATAAATCTACCACAGCTTTTTTTATCCTCTCATTTATTGATAAGTACTTGGGTTGCTTCCAGATCTTGGCTATTGTAAGTAATGCTGCAATGAATCATTGTCACCCTGATAAACTCAATCAAAATGGAGAGGTTCATCTCTCACCCAGGTTTTCTGGCCTGTTGAAAATTATGACTTTCTCTTCTGCATCTCCACAGCTGTAGGCTCGAGGTCTTACAAGGTGTGTTCCCTAGAAGCAGGGGCTGTGCATGCTCACTGCTGTGTTCTTGTGCCTGGTACACTGCCTGTCACATAATACATACTCCTATCTTATCTGAGTGAATGGAAATCTGGTCCCAGAGTCCATTGTGTTATTAGTAGACCAGGTGAGGTCCAGAGAGGGCAGTGGTTTGCCTGCAGCTTTGTAGAGCACCTGAGGCAGCTCTGGGTTCAAAATTTGGAGCTCCCTGTACTCTCCTACAGAACTCTTTACACCACACTCACACTGCCTTCCTAAAAAGCTAACCCAGCCTTCCTCCTCCTTTCTCATCCAATTCCTCTTTCTGTCATTTCTTCAAAGTCGCTTCTAGCCTGGTTTGAATACTGTGTTGCTTTTCTTTTTCCTGTGTAGTAACACAAACTTAGAAGCTTAAAAGGACATGCATTTGTTGTGTCACAGTTTCTGGGATCAGGAAGTTGGGATACATACTTAGTGGACTCTCTCTGCAAGGTCTCACAGGATGCAGTGAGGATGTTAGCTAGGCTGTACCTTCCCTGGAGGTCAGGGCACTCTTTCGAGCTCACTGGTTGTGAAAAGAATTCAGTTCTTTGCACTTGTAGGACTAAGATTTTCTTACTGGCTGTCAACTGGGGGCCAGTGTCAGCATCCAAAGGCTTCCTGCAGTTTCTCACCATGTGGCAGCTGGACTGTTCAAAGCTGGCAAGAGAGCCCTGTCCTCTTCCAAGACTTTAGGTGGTTTAGTTGGGCCCACCCAGTATGATCTCCTTTTTGATTAACTCAAACTTGAATGATTTGGGATCTTAATCGCATCTGCAGAAGCCCTTCGTCTTTGCCATGCAATGTAAGCACAGACATGAAATCCCATTTTATTCATAGCCCCATTGCAGCTCAAGGATTATCCCGAGTGGTAGTCTTGGGCTATCTTAGAATTTTAGTCTTCCACAAACACATCCTTGTTGGGTCAGTCCCAGGGAATCTTGAATCTGGACAATAAATGAAGCATATTCCCTATATTTCTTTTTTCCTTTTTTTACTTGTAGACATTTTAATGAACTTCCCTTCATGTAGCTTCAATTTACCAGGACACAGGCCCCACCAACACCCTTAATTTTCTCTTCAGCTCTTCTGCTGAAGAACTTGGCCTTCACAATGACAGGCTGCTTTGGAAGCGTTCTCTTCCCCAGAACTTTGTAGTTGCAACACATCAATGATAGGAGTAACTCCAGTCTTGCTCTTGGCAGCATTTACCCATATCTACTCACTGACCATGGTCCACAGTTTATCAAGATTGGCAGTTGGGCAGAAGCTCTGGTTCCCCTTTAGGTGGTAATGCCTCATACCAACTTTCTCAAAGTGACTGGGTGATATTTGTCGAAGTTGATCCTGCAAGCCACCAGCATTACTGTGCCCTCGGTGTTTCCTGTGCTTGCCGATGTAGCTGTGGCTGTGTCTCATGTGGCCCCCAAAATTTTGGGTCTTCCTCAGTCTGGATGGCATGTTGGTGGCCGAGCTGCAAGAGGGCGGCTCTTGTGAAGTCTCCCACATTCCCTATATTTTTTTATAACTGTGCTAGTCTTTTTTTTCCCCCACTTCTTTGAGCTCACCTTCTTCCTCATTTCTTTTCTCTTAAAGATATATGCCAAATCAAGTGTGCGAAGATTGTTATCATTAAGGGCAAGTGACTTCAAGACCCTGATTAATAAGAATGGCTTCTCTACCTAACCTATATTTTTTATTATTTGCCACTTAATGTTTTGCTTCTCTGATTGATTTCTTCTCAAAACTTGCCCTACTTCTCTATTTGGTAATGAAATATTTTAAAAATTTCTGCATTTATTTAGCTTCTATATTTATATGTTCAAAGTTCTTTATATGAAAATAAAATTTTTCTTTATTCATAAGAGCTCACATCTGGCAAGGTATAGAATCTGAGAATGTTTTGATCCCACCTTTCTTGTTGGGAGTCTTATCATTTTATGTGCTGGTGTCTAGATGTTAGACCATGACCCTGGAGGAGGAAAGTTGGTGTCTGTTCTACTGTTTCACATCTGAGTCTAGGGTCAGAGTTCATTCATGTGGATGCAAATACCAAGGGGATCATAACTTCTGAACTGTCTGTTCCTGGTCACAGCTGTCCAGCCTCTGCTTGAGAATAGGTTACAGAAGGGCAAGGCTAACTCCACGTTTTATGGTATGAAAATTTACTGAGTGTGATGTCACCCTCAGGAGATCTGAAGCTCATACATGTTCATCAGCAGGGAAGCAAGTCATATCCTGAGCCCGCTGTGAGGGACTCCTTCCCCAGCCATGCATATTGCCATCCTAGGACTGCTGATGATTGTGGCAGTGGCCGAATTTCTTATTGGCCTGGTTGGAAATGGAGTCCTTGTGGTCTGGAGTTTTGTAGAATGGTTAAGAAAACTCAAGAAGTCCTACAACCTCATTGTCCTGGGCCTGGCTGTCTGCCGACTTCTCCTGCAGTGCCTGATTATGGTGGACCTAATGCTGTTTCCGATGTTCAAGAAATGCACCTGGTTTCAGTATCTCAGTGTCTTCTGGGTTGTGGTCAGCCAGGCCAGCCTGTGGTTTGCTACTTTCCTCAGTGTCTTCTACTGCAAGAAGATCACGACCTTTGAACGCCCTGTCTACCTATGGCTGAAGCAGAGGGCTTATAGTTTGAGTGTCTGGTGTCTTCTGGGATGCCTCCTGATCAATCTGCTTATTATAGCTGATGTTGGCTTAAAGCCCCAGAGTCCCTTCCAAGGAAACAGCAGCATTCTGTATTCTCTTTCAGATTGGCAGTATCTGTATATATTACAGCTCAATGCAGGAAGTGGGTTGCCTTTCTCTGTGTTTCTAATTTCCTCTGGGATGTTAATTGTCTCTCTGTATAGACACCATAAGAAGATGAAAGTCCATACAGCTGGCCGGAATGATGCTCGAGCCAAGGCTCACATCACTGTCCTGAAGTCCTTGGTCTGCTTCCTTATACTTTACTTGGTTTACATCGTGGCCAGCCCCTACTCTATCACCTCCAAATCTTCTCCTGTTAATCTCACCACTGTCTTCATCTCGGAGACACTCATGGCTGCCTATCCTTCTCTTCATTCTATCATATTGATCATGGGGAATCCCAGGATAAAGCAGGCTTGTCAGAGATTTCTGTGGAAGACAGTGCGTGTTTGCAAGTCCTGAGGCTTGTGAGCTTCAGAGAAAAAAGTGACCAGGATACTCTTTTGAGACACTCCTTTGATAGATCTCTATAAGACTTTTATATCGTTTAAATTTTTCCTTTTTTCACACACATAGGCAACAGAAAATACAGAATACAAATCAATACTGCCCGACTGGTGTGGCTCAGTGGTTGAGTGTTGATCCATGAACCAGGAGGTCACAGTTTGATTCCCAACTCGGTACATGACCA
>PVJN01059329.1:0-11883 GCA_004026805.1 Lasiurus borealis
TGGCCTTTCACATCTAAAAGGATTTTTAAGAGAGCTCTTGTCCTAAACAAATATCCTATTGTAAGAAAGAAAAAGAGAGAGGGGAGGTGGGGGGATGAAGAAGGGAGGGAGGTAAAGAGGGAGGGAGGGAGGGAAAGAGGAAGGGAGGGAAGAAGAGAGAGAGAGAGAGAGAGAGAGAGAGAGAGAGAGAGAGAGAGAGAGAAAGGTAGATATAGAAGAATGCCTTAGTTAGTGGGGCGGGGGATTGGGGGGAGGGAACCTAATGGGACAAGCTAGTTCCAAAGAACAGCTCTGACAAGGGGTTAATATTCAAAATATGTAAAGAACTCATAGAATTCAACACCAAACAAACAATACAAATATAAAAAAGGCAGAGGACCTGAACAGATACCTCTCTCAAAAAGACAAACAAATGGCCATTAGCTATATGAAAAGATGTTCAACCTCACTGGCTATTAGTGAAATGCAAATCAAAACTATAATGAGATATCACCTCACACCTGCTAGAATGGCTGTTATCACAAGACTAGTAATAAGTGTTGAGAGGCTATGGAGAAAAAAAAAACACAGAACCTCATTCATTGCTGGTAGGGTAAACTGTACAGCCACTGGAAACAGTTATGGAGTCTCCTCAAAGAAATTAATAGAGTTATATGTAACCCAACAACCCCTCTTCTGGGTATCTACCCAAGAATTTTGAAAACATTTATTCACAAAGATATATGCACCCTTATATTCATTGTAGTATTATTCATGGTGGCCAAGATATAGAAGCAAACCAAGTATCCTTCAGAAGATATGATAAACACACCCAATGGAAAAGTATTCAGCAGTAAGAAAAGATGAAATACTGTCATTGGCAACATCATGGGTAGATTTTGAGAATATCATACTAAATGAAATAAGACAGAAAAAGTCAAGAACCATATGACTTCTCATATGTGGGGTATAAAACTGGAAGCAACAAGTGAACAAACAAGGCAAAAACTCCTAGACACAGGCAACAGTATGGTGGTTACCAGAGGGAAGGGGGATGAGAGGGTTAGCTAAGAGTAAAGAGATAAAAAATGTAGTGACAGCCCAGCTGCTGTGGCTCAGCGGTTGAGCTTTGACCCAGGAACTAAGAGCTCACTGGTTCAGTTCCTGGTCAGGGCATATGCCTGAGTGCCAGACTCAATCCCCAGTAGGGGGCATGAAGGAGGCAGCCAATCAATGATAATGTCTCTCTCATTGATGTTTCTATCTCTATCCCTCTCCCTTCTTGTCTCTCTACAATAAACGGGGGAATTTATATATATATATGTAAATATATATATATATATATATATATATATATATATATATATATGGCCCCTCTCTCTCTTTCTCTCTCCATATATATATACACACACAATATATATATATAAAATATATATATATATATATATATATATATATATATATATATATATATATATATTAGAGGCCTGGTGCATGAATTCGTGCATGGGTGGGGTTCGGCCAGCCTAACCAAGGGGAGGGGACATGGGCGATGGCCGGTCTGCCTGCTGGTTGAACTCCTAGTCAAGGGGACAATTTGCATATTAGCCTTTTATTATATAGGACATACACTGAGTGGCCAGATTATTATGCACTCAGAGATCATAATAATCTGGCCACTCAATGTGTGTGTGTGTGTGTGTGTGTGGGTATAGGTATAGGTATAGGTATAGGTATAGGTATAGATATAGGTATAGGTATATTAGAGTCCTGGTGCAATGGCGGTCCCTCAGCTTAGCCTGCACCCTCTCACAGTCCAGGATCCCTTGCTCCTTACTGCTGTGCTAGCCAGCAATGAGCCCAGCTTTTGGCTGACTGTCACTCCCCCTGCATTGAGTTTCTGCCCCCTGGTGGTATGTGCATATCATAGCAATCGGTTGTTCTGGTTGTTCCACCATAATGGACACTTAGGCTTTTATTATGTAGATTATAAATAAAAACCTAATATGTGAATTGGACAGGATGGTGGAACTACCTTCCGGAATGACCAATGGGGTGGAAGTCAGGCCATGAGGTAGGCAGAGCTGCTGTGAGAGCCAAGCCCCTTGCACAAATTTTGTGCATTGGGCCTCTAGTATATACGTATCTATATGATGACAGAAGATTTGACTTTGGTGAGCACATAATACAATATACAGATGATATATCATAGAATTGTACACTTGAGACTTTTGTAATTTTATTAACCCAATCACCCCTATAAATTTAATTTTTAAAAATGCAACAAACAAACACATAAACAAAACAAAAACATGAAAACCCCAAGACACTTCCTTAACAATGTTAGGAGGTGGAGATCAAGCTTAACACAAATGTCAAAGCTCCAAGGGATACTGAAGCAGGTATGAAACTTACATAAGTATTGATAGCCTGGAAATTGCTTTCTGGAAGACCCAGAAAATGCAACAGGCTTCATTTATTGGTCCTTACTTCCTATACAGGGTGTCCCCCACTTTAGCCCTAGCAGGGTTTGGCTCAGTGGATAGAGCACTGGCCCATGGACTGAAGGATCCCGGGTTTGACTCTGGTCAAGGGCATATACCTTGGTTTCAGGCTCAATCCTAGCCCAGGTTGGGTGTGCAGGAAGCAACCAATAAATTGTCTCTTATATCAATGTTTCTGTCTGTGTCTCTCCTGCTCCCGTCCACTCTCTCTAAAAATCTATGGGAAAATATCCTCAGATGAGGATTAATAACAATAAAAAATGTATAGATACTTTAACAACTGATAGTTGCATATTCTATTACATTTTGAAAATAAAATGTATTCTGCCCTTATAATTATTCAAAGTGTGTATACATTTTTGGGGGAACACCTGTACTTTGGGCCTTCACTGAAAAAAAATTCATTGAACTCACACCTTAAAAAAAATACAGCACCTTAAATAGTTAGTACATACCTTAGATTTCTGGTAATAGGCAACTATGTTCCTGAATTCCTTCTTAGATAAAACCTACTTCCTTTCTCAGATCTGTGAAAATATTAATCTTTTCATGTTTTTAAAATGTAAACATCCTAATAGGTAAATGTTGGTTAAGTGACCCCCAAGACAGGGGGTAGAGGGGCGTTTAATAAACAAACTGCTACTTTATATTCCCATAGGCTCCCTTGACCAAAATTTTAGTCCACAGACTCCATACAATTACCTATTAAAGATAAATAAAAACTTTCCAAGTCTTCTCCACAAATATTGCTAAAGAGCTTTAGTCATCTGAGTAGGTAAACCTAACTTGTTCCATCTGCCAAAATGCCACTTAGATCCAACCATTCATTTATAAGCTAGTTGAGTTTTGTATTATTGTACCTGTAGTATTGTGGCTTTTCAAATAAAAGCTCTGAGGTCTCTGTTTGCATCTGTCTGTGCTTGTAGGTATGTTATTTATGAAGTATTTTTTTCCCTCCAGATATTTATTTCTAAAAACTAACTTGTAAAAAAGTTCTTTTTAATTGTTTTAGAAAAAGTAAAAACACTTATAATATTTAAGGCTAGTCAAATGAGCTTATCTCTGCTAGATATTTGAGATTATAAAATTGAAACTTCAACCTAAGAACAAAACATACTAAAAAAAACGATTTGCTTAATATATGTTAATATAGCAGGGAAAAAAGCCACATGTTTAACTTTTTAAGTTCTTTGTATCTTTAATTTTTGTAAGAAAACTAAGATTTATTTTTGATAGCAAAAGGTTTGAAGTAGGAGGATGCATTTTGTAAAAAAAAAAAATATTTTTATTGATTTCAGAAATGAAAGGAATCCAAAGAGAACTACACCAAGACACATCATAATTAAAATACCAAGAGCAAAACACAAAGAGAGACTATTAAAAGCAGCAAGAGAAAAACAGTTCATTACCTACAAGGGAGCACCCATAAGACTGTCAGCTGATTTCTCAACAGAAACGATGCAGGCCAGACAGGAGTGGCAAGAAATATTCAATGTGATGAATAGCAAGAAACTACAACCAAGAATACTCTATCCAGCAAAGCTATCATTCAGAATTGAAGGGCAGATAAAGAGCTTCACAGATAAGAGAAAACTAAAGGAGTTCATCAACTCCAAACCAGTATTATATGAAATGCTGAAAGGTACTCTTTTAGAAGAGGAAGAAGAAAAAGGTAAAAGACAAAAATTATGAACAACAAATACATATCTATCAGCAAGTGAATCTAAAAATTAAGTGAATTAAAAAATTGATCAACAGAAAAACTGGTGAATATAATAGAATCAAGAGCACAGAAAGGGAGTGGACTGATAATTCTCAAGGGGAAGAGGTGAGGGGTGTACAGGGAGAGACTGGACAAAAATCATACACCTATGGATGAGGTCAACGGGAGGGAGGTAACGGCAGAGGGAGGGGTGGGAGTTGGGTGGAGGGGAGCTATGGAAGGGAAAAAAGAGAAACAAATGTAATAATCTGAATAATAAAGATTTAATTTATATATAATATATATATATATATATATATATATATATATATATATATATATATATAATTGACTTTTTTACAGAGAGGAAGGGAGAGGGATAGAGAGTTAAAAACATCGATGAGAGAGAGACATTGAACAGCTGCCTCCTGCACACTCCCTACTGGGGATGTGCCCACAACCAAGGTACATGCTCTTGACCGGAATCCAACCTTGGACCTTTCAGTCCGCAGGCCGACGTTCTATCCTTAGTGCTGAGTTTTAAGAGTCCTTTATATACTCTAGACTAGATACAAGTCCTATATCATATATATTTTTTCTAAATAGGATAGATAAATAGATAGATAGATAGATAGATTTTTATATATATTGATTTTTATATATATTGATTTTTTTACAGAGAGGAAGGGAGAGGGATAGAGAGTTAGAAACATCAGCTGCCTCCTGCCCACCCCCTATTGGGGATGTGCCCGCAACCAAGGTGCATGCTCTTGACTGGAATCGAACCTGGAACCTTTCAGTCCGCAGGCCGATGCTCTATCCACTGATCCCAACCAGTTTTGGCTACTTTCTAAATAGTGCCTACTACTCTGTGATCTGTGGCTTGTCTTTCAGTCTTCTAACATCTTCTGAAGAATAGCAGTTTTTAATTTTGATAAAGTCCAATGTATTATTATTATCTTAAATTTTATCTTATTTTATTTTTTTGTTAATCCTCATCTGAGGATGATTTTCCATTGATTTTTTTTAGAGAGAGTGAAAGGGAGAGGGAGAGACAGAGAGAAACACTGATGTGAGAGGGACATATTGATTGGTTGCCTCCTGCATGCACCCTGATCAGGGCCGGGGAACCTGCAACCCAGGTATGTATCCTTGACCAGGATCAAACCTGGGACCCTTCAGTCCACAGGCCGATGCTCTAGTCACTGAGCCAAACTGCTAGTACAATCAATTTGTTATTTTATTGATTGTGTTTTTTGGAATTGTATCTAAAGCCTAAAGATTTATGTATTTTCCAGTCATTTTATAGTTTTAGGTTTCACATTTAGGTCTACGATCCACTTAAGTTAATTTCGATATGTGGTTTTATCTATCTATATCCATCTATATACTAGTATATACATAGATACATAGATACAGATAGATACATACACACAAACATACATGAATAACACAATGGACATACACACACGATTTAAGCTTACTAAATAACCAGACAAAACTCTAATCTCAAAGAAAGTAGCAGACTTTTCTGTGGCATGACTGGCACTAGGACCACTTCCATCTCCTGTCAGGCTCTGGGATGATGCTCTCTAAGGAGTTTAGCTGCATCTGGCTGTGCTGTGGTTTTTGTTTGATTTGGTGCATCACTGGCTTCAAATGAGACGAGAATATCAGGACCCTCCCTTCAGCGGAGCCTGGTATCGGAGAACTAACAAGACCCTGGAGACCGCCTGAGTTTCACAGCCATGTCACCAGTTTTCAGAACTTTGAGGGACTCCTCTGCTTTATGGACAAGCTGCCGGGTTATTTGCTTTCTGGGGCGTTTCTTTGTTCTTCAGCCTTGCCTCCTTCTGTGCCTGGAGATCTCTTTCAGCCTTTGCAGGGCAGCGGCCTTCTCTCCGTGAAGGTCCCGGATACCTCAGAGGGCCATGCCTTCTCTCCTTCCAGCTCTCCGCTGCTACCCCTGAGCAAAGGCCACAGGAGAGTGGTGGACAGGTGCGGATGTGCTCTGTGGCTGCATGTCCTTGGCATTTTAGTCTGTCGCTCTAGCCCATATGTGGCCATTAAATGTGGGCTAAAATTTAGCCAGTTTCTCTTACACGGTCTTCAGTGAGATCTTCTTGCTGCTCTAGTGACGAGAGCAGCTGTGGTTCTCTCCTGTCCTAGAAAGGGCTCATCACCTTGTGGAGTTTCCTTGCATTTCTCTGCTTTCCTTGTTTCCTTGTGTCTCCAGGCCTCTAAATTGGTGCCTGGTTTACTGTGAGATTGGCTTTCTGCAATAAAATCAGAAGCAGAATTGAGATCTGTTCTTGTTGTGAGAATGTGGCTTTACAGATAAAACCACTCATGGTTGTGTTGGTAACGAAAGTTCAGAGAAGTGATTTGCCAAAGTGAAAACATGAAGTAGGAGCTGCTTAGCTCGCACTGTGCTAACAAAGTACAATACACTGGATGGCATGAGCAAAAGAAGATTACTTTGTTATAGTTCTGAAGGCAGGAATTCCACGCTCAGGATGTCAGCATGGTCAGGGTCTGGTGAGGGCTCTCTTCCTGGCTTACATGTGCCCTCCATGGCACAGAAAGAGCTGATGTCTTTTACTCTTCTGGAGAGGAAACCAGTTTGGCACCCCTAGGATCTCAGTTTACCTCTCCCACCTCCTTAAAGGCCCAATTTCCAAATACAGTCACACTGACTCCATCGTGTGAATTTGGGAGAGACACAAATGAATTATAACTGAGAGGAATCCTTCCAGAGTGAAGACTGAGAAGGTAAGGGACTCGAGGTCAGGTTATATTTTAAAAGACCTTGGCTTTGAAATTGGAAAATTTTGAGGGGGTTTTTCTGGCTCTACATTAAAACTGTGGGATTTTGTGAAGGGTCTTGGCTCCACTGAGCCGTTTCCTGAAGATGGGAGTTTAGCGGCGTGAGTTATGAGAAACACCTATCTCTCTTGGTTGTACCCGGGGGTTTTAATCTGTGGAGGTGACTGAATGACACAGAGAAGCTAATGTCATTGAGAGAAGATGTTATTGTTGGAGTTCTGAAGAGGACGAGCCCATGACACCATGCAGGGCCACACAGGGAAGTCAGGAGGCAGAAGTGAGGGACAGCTTGGACCTCAGACTTCATTGTGATTTCCAGGGGTAAAAGGGTAGATTGGCTAGTTTGAATAAGTTCAGTGGGCTCTGGGCCATTGGGGTGGTCTCCAGGTGTTTGGTGCCTGGCCCTGTGGTGACTTAGGGCAAGAAAGATATTGGCTTGGTGTGTGAGTTAGCTGAAGGAGTTGGCTGGGAGTCTGGGCTCTGGATTGGCCAGCTTGCATATAACAAGCACGTTATTTATTCCTGTCTCCAAGTATTAGCTAGCCCCAGGAGGAACACCCTCTCCTCAGCCAGCAGGGGCCCAAGATGTCAAACTGGCCTAAAATACACAAAGTAAAAAGCATGATAAATACATTATCCTAGTTTGGGGCATATTACTACGGGTCTTAGGAGTGCTGGTCATTTTCATAGTCCCTCCTGTCCTTGCCAACCCCACTCTCACCTCAGCAGCTTCTGAAAGATGGCTCCATTTCTTTTTATCTCTTCTTGGTGATCTAGGCCTTGGCTTCTCTCTATCACAGCCACATTTATACTATATATTTTTACTAATTTCAGAGAGGAAGGGAGAAGAGAGATTGAAACATCAATGATGAGAAAGAATCATGGATCGTCTGCCTCCTGCACACTCCCACCCTGGGAACCAAGCCCACAACCCGGGCATGTAACTCTGATTGGGTTTGAACAGTGACCCCCTAATTTATAGGTCAATGCTCAACCACTGAGCCATGCTGGCTGGGTCACAGTCACATTTTTATGCTTCCTGCCTGGGTAAGGTTGAGAGCCTCATTAAAAGGGGGAAAAGCAAGACTAGGAAATAAGAGGAGGCTGGAGCCCAGCAGGCATGGCTCAGTGGTTGCACATGGGTCTATGAACCAGGAGGTTTCTGTTTGATTCCCAGTCAGGACATATCCTCCTGTTGCTGGCTCCACCTCAATGATTTTCTCTCATCATTGATGTTTACTAGTATAGCTCTCTCCCTCTCCCTGCCTCTCTGAAATCAATAATAAAAATATATTTCAAAAAAGAGTAGGCTGGAAGGAGCCAGCACTGTTGGGGGAAAGACATGCCTGTTCTGGGGCTAAAAGAGAGGGAGCCCCAGTCCGAAGCCCCAAGAGATGTCAGCCAGGAGTCACCACGCATCAGCACCCCGGTGACAGGGAAGACAAACAGAAAACCTCTTCTCCCTGACTGGGCTTCCCGTGTGCCTCAGCAACGGTCTCCAGGTTGGTGGACGGGACAGTCTACTGGCCTCTCCGTAAGAGGAACTGAGGCTCAGCAACCGTGCCAACAGCTAAGACAAACAGCTCCTTTTCCTGAGTTGTCTGGCTGTCCAGATTCAGGATGAAGTGAGAGTAAACAGGACATGTACTCTCAACCGAGTGAGTATCCTTGGACTCTTTGAACTTCAAAGAAAGCAGGATTTGTAGAAGAGAGAACAGGATTTTCCGTTAATACGACCAAGTGGGACCTTAACTGGGAAAGCATCTCTGAATGGCAAAGCAGGAAGGACACATGGGTAAATATTTTTCCTTTACAACTCATTCTACCGTAAAAAGGTTATGCATAGGTGAACTAGCCCCATTAGAGTCCACAGTTCCTGGGAATGATCTAAACTTGGCTGTAGGTGCCTCATACTTATTTGCCTAAATCACCTCTCCACACACCCTTCCCCAAATTAAAGGAACTGCATTAATCTCTATAACCCTGGCCGGTTATTCATTCTCCAAGAAGCTCAGCTTCCTTCTAAGATGAGAGTAATGTACTAATGTTTACTTTACAGCTTTGTTAAGATTCTAGCAAATTTAAATAGTCAAGAAATGAGAACTTCTCCTCTTTCCCTCCCAGTTTATTCTCTTCTCTAAATAACAAAAACAAGTTATTATAAAGTAAGTGAAAGGGCAGAGCACGACTGACTCCATTTCATACCGTGTCCTCTGTCTCGTGTAGCTGTGTCTCTGACCTGACCCCTCTTCCGAGAAAGGCCGCAGAATGTGTCCGTTACCCAGCTCACCCTTAAATCAGCCAATGGGCATGCAAGAGGAATTCCAAAACTATGCTGACTGCTTCCTGCTTTCTGTCTTTGTGTAAAGCCCCCAGCCCTCACCCAACCAATCGGGATCGGCCAACTCAGTGGTCCGAGGAGGCCCCACATCCCCCTATAAAACCTTCATTCCCTAAAGACTCGCTCTCTTTCTGCATCCAGCCTCCGTGAAGGTGGATGTGGAGAGCCAAGCCCGGGGCTTGAATAAAGGCTCTTTGCTTTTGAATTGGACTTGGCTCTCTGGTGGTGTTTGGGGATCTTGAAATCTGGGCATAACAGTAACTAGCACAAGTCAACTGATATAGATTGAGCACTTATATTGTGTTACAGATGACCCTAAGTGCTTATGTGTATGAACTCATGATTCTATGAATTCAATGGACTTGAGAAAAATCCCAGACTGTTAATACATCACATGCCATTAGCACTTACAATAAGAACCCTCTTGATTGTCTGGATAAACCACAAATCCAGATGGATAAGATAAGATAAGATTTTATCACAGTTGACTCAGTCTCCTAATAGAATAAGAATGAGAGAAATCAAAAAATTAGTTACCTTCATGGCATCTAATTATTAGTTAATTTTAGAAATTTTTAAGTAAAAAATAAACAAAAAAAGATACCAATTGGAAAGACCCATATTAAAAACTGATCACAGACAGAAGAAGGGTACATCGGGGGATAAATGGTGATGGGAAAAAATAAAATAAAGAAAAGTATTGATCACAGTAATCGATAGTAATTCATTGAATGAGAGAAAGGACACATAACTCAATGGAATGGAATAGAGAGCCCAGAAATAGACCCATAAATATGCCCAGTATTTTTGACAAAAGTGCAAAAGTAATTCAATGGAGGAGGAATAGCATTTTCAAGCGCTGGTGCTGGAATAATTGGCAAAAGAAAAAAGAAAAGAACTTCAACCTAAACCTCACATTTTATGCAAAATAAAACAAACACAAAAAAACATTAAAAATGGTTGACCATCTTGATTGCGGTGGTGATTAAGAATAAAACTTGTAGAAAAGAACACAAGAGAGAATCTTTGAGAACTAGGACTAGGTAAAGAGTTCTTAGACTTCACATCAAAAGCCTAATTTATAAGAGAGAAATTACATGAATTGGACTACATGTAAAAGGCTAACATGCAAAGTGTCCCCTCAGGAGTGTGATCGGGAGTCCAGGAGTTTGATCACTCACTATGACATACACTGACCTGCAGGGGGCAGCATGGAATGAAGGAAGGCTCCAATCGGCCCTGATTGCCAGCCAGGCCCAGGGACCCTTTCCACACACAAATTTCGTGCACCAGGCCTCTAGTAACATAATAATAGAGATGGAGAATAGAATATTGGTTGCCAGGGATTAGGGTTAGGGATGGGAAGGAGAAGATAGTTGTAGCTATAAAGTGGTGACAGAAAGGAGTCTTGTGGTGAAGGGTACAGTTGACCATCTTGATTATGGTGGTGATTATCCAAGGTTCCACATATGAAAAAATAGTATAGGGACACACATACTCACACACTCACACTCACACACTCATACACAAAGTGGTGAAATTTAAATAAGCTCTATACATTGTATCAATATCAATTTCTTGACTGGATGCTGTACTGTGTTGTGTAAGATATGAACACTGGAGGAGACTGGAGGAAGAGTGCACAGGAGTCCTCTGTACCTTGCAGTTCCATTTTCTGTGAACTTCCATGAATTTATAATTATTTCAAAATAATTTATGACAAATAGTTTTGCGAGATATATTGAAAAGATTTCTATATTTCTTAAACTTTCCTGAAAGTAAAACTCTCTTCATCTTCCCTTTTATGGGAAAATATTTCAATAGAATTATTTTGACAATTCTAAGCTAGTGTGGAAAACACAGGCAAATGACAATTATCTAGTTGCCAGGTGTCTAAAAATGAACTGGGAAATCTGTCATTTTAAGAATAAGATAACAATAAGATGGGATGAAAATGTACCTATCATCTTTGCATTTTCTCCTGTATGCATTGTAGGTTGCTTAGAACTCAACATTGTTTTTACTTTTATTTATTTATTTTGTTGTATTACCTTAAAAAAAGGACACCAATGTTGCAAAATTGTAAACAATAGATAATTGTTGTTGTTGTTTAAAAGTGAGTCCCCCTGCTTAAATATCAAAATAGCTCCTAACAAGCCCGTAGCTCAGTTGGTTAAAACATCATCTGGATCCATCAAAGTTGTAGGTTCAATCCCTGATCAGGACATGTACAATGTTTCTCTTTTGCATGATGTTTCTCTGTCTCTCTCTCTTCCTCTTTCTCCCTCCTCCCTATCGCCGCCCCTAAAATAAAAATTAAAAAACCAAAAACCAAAAAACAACTTACTTGGGTGAGGATTAAAGCCAAAAATTTTTTAAAGAAAAATTTCAAAATACAGCTTATCAAAATTTATGAGATGTAGCAAGAACAGGATTTGGAGTGAAATGTAAAGCATCAAATACATATATTATTAAAGAAGATCTAAAATTTTTCAAAAATCTTAGCTTCCACCTTAGCAAACTAGAAAAAG
>PVJN01059330.1:0-11889 GCA_004026805.1 Lasiurus borealis
TGGCAAAAGGAGCTGGAGTAGGTTGCACTTGGACCTGTGGGGACAGGGGACCCCCGAACCGACCTGTCATCTGAAAGGTTTAAGTGTATTGTCCTTCACACACACACACACACACACACACACACACACTTCGGACAACTAGAATTTTATTTGTTTTAATTTTTAAAAAAACATTGATTTTTTTTTACAGAGAGGAAGGGAGAGGGAGAGAGAGTTAGAAACATGGATGGGAGAGAGACATCGACCAGCCGCCTCCTGCACTCCTGCTACTGGGGATGTGCCCGCCACCAAGGTCCATGACCTTGACCGAAATGGAACCTGGGACCCCTCAGTCCGCAGGCCAACGCTCTATCCACTGAGCCAAACCGGTTTCGGCAGATGAGAGCATTTATAGAGGCACACAGTGTTTTTGGTAACAAAAAAATCACACCCAAATGAAAATATCCCTAAATACATTTTAAAATGCAAGCGTTAGCCCGGCTGGCGTGGCTCGGTGGTTTCGCGTGGACCTATGAACCAGGAAGTTGAGGTTTGATTCCCAGTCAGGGCACCTGCCCTGTGGGCTCCATCCCCACAGGGCGTGAGCAGGTGGCAGCCAGTCCTGCTTCTCCCTCTCTCTCTCATCGTTGATGTTTCTCTTTCCCTCTCACTTCCTCTGAAATCAATAAAAACATTTTATTTTTTTTTTTAAAGAGTGAGTTTGAGGGGGACTTGACCTGGGCTGCCCTCCCAGCTCTGTCAGCCTGGGACCCGGGCTGGTGAGTCTGTTTCCTTACGGAGGCCGTAAGAGGGCGCGCCATGGGGCTGAGAGGAGGGTCACATTCATTACTGCACGTAAGGAGTTCAGGATCTGCCTATGGTGTTCAATGAATGTTGGCTTTTGAGTGTGTGTGTGCATATATATTTTTATTTCAGCCCTCCACCCTGACCTCCAAGCACTGACCACACCAGCCGGGCTAAATATGGGCTATTTTCAACCGTGAAGGCTCTAGGGAAAATCCGTTCTGCTAGAGCAGCGGTTCTCAACCTGTGGGTCGCGACCCCTTTGGGGGTCGAACGACCCTTTCACAGGGGTTACCTAAGACCATGGGAAAATGCAGATATTGACATCACGATGCATCACAGGAGCAACATGTCATGGTTGGGGGTCGCCACCCCATGAGGAGCTGTATGCAAGGGTCGCGGCCTGAGGAAGGTGGAGAACCGCTGTGCCAGAGAAAACCTGAGGAGCACGTGCCTCCCACCCCACTTCCATTCTGCAGCCTCCACCGGCTGAAATCGAGAGCCTGCACTTCCTGCACCCTCGGCCCACACTTCTCCTTTCAGCGGGTGCTCTCCCTCCGCCGCCAGCTGCTGGCCAAACTCCACCGGTGCCGGGGCAGGCCTCCACCACCCTCCCTCCACCCTCCCCCACACCTGCCTTTGGTTGGGGGCAGACAGCCTTCCTCCCATGGAAGGAGAAGCTCTCCAGCTGTGTGTGGTTGTGTGTGTGTTTTTTTTAATTCTCACCCGAGGACACTTTCCCATGCAGTCAGGGAGAGAGGGAAAGCCAGAAACACATCAATGGGTTGCCTTCGGCAGGAGCCCCCACCAGGGAGGGCCTGGGCTGGAGAGGAGCCTGCCACCGAGGTGCGTGTCCCTGACCGGACTCGGACCCAGGACCCTTTGGTCCACCGGCCAATGCTCTATCCACCGAGCCACCTCAGTCGGCTGCCTCGGGCACAGGCCCGGACCAGGGCCCGGAATTGAACCTGCAACTTGTGCCCTCGACTGGGAATCAGACCCTTGACCCCCTCGTCCAGGGGCTTAAACCACCGGGGGCTTTAACCACCGGGTGCTAAAGGGGTTCTTGAGCCAAAGCCAGTGTAGCTCAGTGGGTAGAGCGTCGGCCTGCGGGCTGAAGGGTCCCAGGTTCGATTCCGGTCAAGGGCATGGACCTGGGTGGCGGGCACATCCCCAGTGGGAGGTGTGCGGGAGGCAGCTGATCGATGTCTCTCTCTCATCGATGTTTCTCTCTGTCTATCCCTCTCCCTTCCTCTCTGTAAAAATTGAATAAAATATATTTTAAAAAAAAGAAAGTCCCTGTCCTCTGAAGCTAATACATCTCTCCTGAATGTTCGAGCACTGGGAAAGGGAATTAAAAAAAATAATAATAGAATAAAAATAAATAAATGAAAGGGTTCTTGAGCATCATAACCCCGGTGAGCGGCGGGAGCTGGTCCCGGTCAGGAGGCAATGAGAGGTCGTGAACTCCCCGGAGCGGGCTCTTCTCCGAACAACTGCTGAGGCTGCGCATCTGTGAGGCCAGGCCTCGGCGGCGGGGAGGGGGGAGGGGGCCGAGCCATGGGCACCCCCTCTGACCTCACTGACCGTTGGGGAAGCATGCTGGCTGCTCCGGCGAGAGCCCAGACAGACAGACAGACAGACGGAACTGCAGGCCGCCAGGACAGAGTCCTCGGCTTCCGGCCAGAGAAGGCCTCCGCGGCCTCACGTGTACTGCGCTGGCGACCCCTCCACGCCTCGGCCCCTCGCCGGCCGTGGACCCCAGCCTGCACCTTCCACGGGGAGCATCGCCCCTCTGTGCACGCCGGCGGGTGCGGCCAGACGCCTTAGGAGTGACCGGTGGGGGGCGGCCACCCGCTCCGGCTCCTCGGGCAGGATGCTTCGAGGAAGGGGCTCTGCACCTCCCTGAGCCTCTCGGTGG
Organism: Lasiurus borealis; assembly: GCA_004026805.1. Taxonomy (NCBI): domain Eukaryota; kingdom Metazoa; phylum Chordata; class Mammalia; order Chiroptera; family Vespertilionidae; genus Lasiurus; species Lasiurus borealis. The sequence continues at coordinate 2,705 of PVJN01059330.1, forward strand.
GGTGGGGGTGCTCACCCCTCAGAATCCCGGCTCATGAGAAGCCCTGCCCTCCTCCCACCAGCTCCCTGGACTCGGGGCGGGCCCTGCAGCCGCAGACAAAGGACACGCTCCCACACATGGTCTCAGCTCCCAGGGGGGGTCCAGTGAACACAGGTGAGAGGGGCCCAAGGCTGGGACACCCTCTCAGAGCTGCCTGCACCCAGAGCACCCTGTCCCTCCTCACCAGCTCCCTCAGGGCGTGGCCTGAGGGGCGGACCCGCCCGGCTCCCCAGGAGGCTGGAGCCACCGTGGGCAGGAGGCACGCAGCTGCCCGGGCGGCAGGTGTGTCTCTCCGGCTCCTGGACCGGGATGGACACGGACACGGCCCGAGACACCCGCCGGAGCCTCGACCGCAGGTGCGTCCGCACCAGCCTGGGCGCCTCGCTCCCGCAAACGGAGGGCACAGCACGGAACCACGCCTAGTGTGCGCACGGGACCTTTCTGTCCCTCAGGGAGCGGTTCCTGAATTCCCAGTCAGAGGCTCCTCCAAACAGGAACACACAGGCCTCGCCCGCCCCCGCCCTGGGTTTCCCCTCCCCCGTCCTCGGGTTTCCCCTCCAGGCCTGGGTGGGACCAGACGCTTGGCGTTTCTTTCTTTTTTTAAAAAATTTTAAAAAAAATATATTTCATTGATTTTTTTTACAGAGAGGAAGGGAGAGGGATAGAGAGCTAGAAACATCGATCAGCTGCCTCCTGCACGCCCCACCCTGGGGAGGAAGCCCGCCACCCGGGCCTGCGCCCTGACGGGGATTTGAACCCCAACCTTCTGGTTCGCAGGTTGAAGCTCAGCCTCGGGGGGGCCCCCGCCGGCCGGGCTCTGTGTCCGCTTTGCTGCTGCCTCTCTGTCTGGGGGGGGCGGGGCTGCCATAGTGAAGTCCCCCCGCGGGCTCCAGGGAGACACCCGCTTTCTCTCCCATCAGGGCAGGGATAGGCCCCCTCGCTGCGTCTGCACAGGGCCTTCCGTCCCCACACGTCTCCCTCTGGGGAGCATATCATCCCCCTCTGGGGAGCAGGCCTGGGCCATCCCTCCCCCCCCCCCCACAGGCACCGTCTCCTAAACTCTAAGGGACCCCATGAGACTTGCAAACGGGGAGCAGCGGGCAGTGGCAGCTCGCCGTGGGCTCCCCCCTCTGCCCCTGCCCGCGGCCCCCCTCCTCTGACTTCCCATGAGCCCAAGCAGCACCCCTCCACGCCCCTGCACCCCGCTGTCCTGGGCCGGTTTCCCTCCCAGTTCCTCCTCTGTGGCTGCCTCTCCCGGGCCTTCCTCCTTTCACTGTCCCAGCGCCCACAACCTTCCTCGCGCCCTCACCTGACGGGCGGACGGGGGCTGTGGACTCTGCCTGCCCAAGTCAATGCCCACAGCACAGGCCGCCCCCCCAGGCGGCTGGCCGAGGCCCCTGTGCAGAACGGCGGTGGCGGACTCTGCTCTTAAAAAACCGGAGCCCAGCCGAGACCGGTGTGGCTCAGTGGATAGAGCGTCGGCCTGCGGACTGAAAGGCCCCGGGTTCGATTCCGGTCGGGGGCATGTGTCTTGGTTGCAGGGACATCGCCAGTAGGGGGCGTGCAGGAGGCAGCTGATGGATGTCTCTCTCTCATCGGTGTTTCTAGCTCTCTCTCTCCCTTCCTGTCTGTAAAAAATCAATAAAATATATTTAAAAAACAAAACAAAAAAAAACACCTGAGGCCGGGGGTCCTCTCTCCTCAGCGTCTCCTTTCCCAGGGCCACGCGGGGGCCGCAGGGAGATGCGGGGAAGGGGAAGAAGGCCGTGGGGAGGGGATGGGAGGGTGGGGGACAAGAGGCTGCTCTCTGGCCGTGGGTAACGCTTAAAGGGGCCGCTCACCTGGACACCCAGACGCACAGACAGGGTTTGCCGGAGGCGAGGAGAAGCCTTTGGCTCCTCCCCAACCCTCCCTCTCCCCTCCCCCCCCAGCTGCCGGGTTGGAGATTTAGGATCGGATCACCTCGGAGGTCACTTTCCTCAGGACCAGTGGTTCTCAACCTTCCTAAGGCCTCTACCCTTTAAGACAGCTCCCCATGGGGTGGTGACCCCCAACCATGACATTATTTCCGTGAAAGCTTGTCCACCTTTTTACTTCCGTTCCACTTCCCACCCGAGCAGCGGTTCTCAACCTGTGGGTCGCGACTCCTTTGGGGGTCGAACCCCTTTCACGGGGTCGCCTAAGGTCTTAGGAACCAACACACCGCTCCTCGGTGTAGCAAAGTGTAGCCATGTCGTTCACTGTTGTCATAGGAAGACTGTTGCCCATGCTACACCACGATTCAAGGCAACATTTCATTCATTTGTCATTAGAAATAAATATTTCACAATATACAATGACATATGGTTTTTGTAATTCATCCCTATGCTTTAATGATGTTCAATTTGTAACAACGGAAATACATCCTGCCTATCAGATATTTACATGACAGTTCATCACAGTAGCAACATGATAGCGATGAAGCAGCCGTGGACGGAGGATCTGCCCCGCCCCTGGGCCGGCCGGCTCGGTTCCGGTCCGGTTCTGAGGCTGCGGGGCACGCAGGGTGCGGCCGGGGCGAGGAGGGCCGGCCTGAGCAAGCGAGCGGCCTGTGTTCCTGCTGCCGACACCGCTTCTTGGAAGTCCCCAGGCTGTCAGCCACAGGCGCCTCCTCCGAGAAAACAAGAACTACCTGTTCCTCGTTTAAACAAACAAGCGCCTGAAACCTGCGGTCACGTCAGAAAGCGTGCCCGCCGGCTGTGCGCTCCCCACGGAACTCCCGGAAGCTAGAAAAAGGGGAGACACTGATTTAAAACACCACACCACACACACACACACTTTTCATCTTTAAAAAATATGCATATATTTTTTTTTATGGATGTCAGAGAGGAAGGGAGAGGGAGGGAAAGAGAAACATCCATGAGGAGAGAGAATCACTCATGGCTGCCTCCCGCATGCCCCACCCTGGGGATGGAGCCTGCCACCCGGGCCTGTGCCCTGGCGGGGAATCGAACCCTGAGCTCCTGGCTCAGAGGTGGGCGCTCAGCCACGGAGCCCGTGGGCCGCACACACACACGTGTTTCTTTCTCAGGGTGGGTCCACCCTCATCACAGGCCTCTGTGTCTTTCTTTTTCTTTTCTTTTTAATTATATCTTATTGATTTTTTACAGAGAGGAAGAGGAAGGGATAGAGAGCTAGAAACATCGATGAGAGAGAGATATTGATCAGCCGCCTCCTGCACGCCCCACACTGGGGATGTGCCTGCAACCAAGGTACCTGCCCTTGATCGGAAGCAAACCTGGGACACTTTAGTCTGCAGACATCGGTTTCGGCCTCTGTGCCTTTCTCCCTCGCTCTGGGGGAGCGTCTGCCGGTGGGGAGGTGTGTGTGGACCGAAGGCAAAGCGGAGGTTCCCAGCAGCCAAGAGAGCGGACCGCAGGGACCACTCCTGGAAGACAGGCCAGTGGGAGGGACGGTGGCCCGGCGGTGCCCGGCTGTTCTCCGCCCACGGCCCCCGACCGTGCTGCAGGGTCTGGGGACAGTGACTGACTGAGGGGACGAGGGGCGGGCAGGAGTGTCGCCGTGGAAATGGCTCGAGGCGCAGGGACGGCTCACAGGGGACCTGCTGACCCCCCTCTGGCCCTTTTCTTCCTCGCGTGCCCCTCCCTCCCCGCTCCCAGCTGCCCGGTCTGCAGCCTCCGCCGCCGGCCGGGCGCCCACTCCCTCTGGCTGCCGCCGGCCCCAGGAACCAGCACCGCGGCCCTGGAGCGTCTGGGTGGGTCTGTCTTCCTTCCTTCCTGCCGGCCGGCCGCGGCCCCGAGTGTTCTGTTTCCCGCTAACCCTCCCCCCAGGGTGCTTCCGCGAGATTCAGAGGCTCAGAGCGCGTGGACGGGAAGGAGGGGGGAGGGAAGAGAGAGAAAAACATTAACGTGAGAGAGACACTGATTGGTTGCCTCCCACAGGCACCCTGGCTGGAGCCAGGGGTCGAACCTGCAACCCAGGTCCGTGCCCTTGACCAGAAATTGAACCCGTGACCCGTTGGTGCACGGCGGACACTCTAACCACTGAGCACCACCAGCCAGAGCACAGCCCTGAAGTGTGTTTTTTTTTAAAATATATTTTATTGATTTTTCACAGAGAGAAAGGGAGAGAAGTAGAAAGAAACATCGATGAGAGAGAAACATCGATCAGCCGCCTCCCGCACGCCCCACAGTGGAGATGTGCCCGCAACCAAGGTCCATGCCCCCAACCGGAATCGAACCCAAGACCCTTGATTTGGCAGGTCGATGCTCTGTCCACTGAGCCAAATGGGTCAGGCTCTCTCTTTTTAGAAAATAAGGTTTTTATTGCTATCAGAGAGGAAGCAAGCCCTGGCCAGTGTGGCCCAGTGGAGAGAGCGCTGGCCTGTGGACTGCAGGGTTCCGGGTTCGACCCCGGTCAAGGGCATGTGCCTCAGCTGCAGTCCAACCTGGTCAGGTGCCTGCATGAGGCAACCAATGGATGCGTCTCTCCCACACGACGTCCTCTCTCCCCGGCCCTCCCTCCCCTTCCCTCTAACCATCGACGACGGGAGAAAAACAGACACAGAAAAAGAAACAAAAACCCACGAGAAGTGTCTGCGGGCAAAGAGTCCCCCAAACACCAGGAATAACCACAATAACAGTAATAATAAAGGCACGGGAGCCCCGAGCGGCGAGGCAGCTCTGGGGGCCACGGGGCCCCACCTGACCAGGAGGAGGCGCCCCGAGACCCCGAGTCCGCGCTGTCCGGCCACTTCCCGAGGGCTGGGCGGGCGGCCTTTACCGCGGAATTCCGCTCCGATCCGGGCCGGTGCCTCCGTGCCTCCAGCGGCGGTTCCTTCGTCCGGGAGCCCCGGCCCCGGCGAAGCAGCCAGGCCCCGAGGGTCCTCTGGCCGGTGTCCACGGCCGGTCAGCCCAGCGTGGGTTCGAGGCTCCGGGCCGGGCCCAGCGTCTGAGTCCCAGTCCGGGCTCCGTCCCGGCCTCGTCTCAGAGACAGAGACCGCGCTGAGAAGTGGGGTGCACCCCTGCCAGGGGCGAGCTGGGGGCGCCCGGGCCGCCGCCGCCGTCCCCCGGGGGCTGCTGGCTGCCCTCGGCCGCCTCGGCGACCACGCTCAGCTTGTCGAACACGTCGGCCTCGTCCGCGGGCGGGAAGGAGAGGAACAGCAGCCGGCTGTGCTGGGGGCAGCTCAGGAACTGCGGGGGGGAGAGCGAGTGAGCGAGTGAGCGAGCGAGTGAGGGAGTGACCGGGCCTGGCCTGGGCCCAGCTGTCAATGGACGCTGGGCCTCACGTTCACCTGTCAGTCACTCCTCACCGGGGGCCCAATGGTTTCAGGGAGAGCGGGAGGGAGAAGGGAGACAGAGAGGAACACCCATGGGAGAGAGACACACTGATTGGCCACCTTCTGGATCTGCCCCGACCAGGGTCTGAGCTGGGGAGGTGCCCACCACCAAGGTACGTGCCCCTGACCAGAATCGAACCCGGGACCCTTCAGTCCACAGGCCGACGCTCTGTCCACTGAGCCAGACTGGCCAGGGCTGGAAAATGCGGCTTTAAACAATTCGACAAGAGCCGAGACCGGTGTGGCTCAGTGGATGCAGCGTCGGCCTGCGGACTGAAAGGTCCCAGGTTCGATTCCGGTCAAGGGCATGTACCTTGCTTGCAGGCACATCTCCACTGTGGGGCGTGCAGGAGGCGGCTGATCCATGTCTCTCTCTCATCGATGTTTCTAACTCTCTATCCCTCTTCCTTCCTCTCTGTAAAAAATCAATAAAATAGATTAAAAAAAAAAAATTCGACAAGAACAGTCTGAGAGGTCCTCACCAAAGTGGGGACCCTGTGCCCTAGCAGCCGTCCCCAGCCCCGAAGCATTCTGGGGGGCGGTATTTGGGGGGGACCCTCTGCACTGCAGTCAGGGGGAGCCTGGCCTGCTCCCCGCTCCTGGGCTCCGTCCTCGGGGCCCCGGTCCACAGCCCCGCCTGCTCCTGGGCCGCCACAGGGCTGGCACCTGGTCACGTAGCAGAGCTGCCCAGCCCCGGGGGAGGGGGGGTCAGGGGGGGCTCCACTTTGATCTCACACATTGAGGCCCCGCCCCTCCTTCCTGCCCACAGGGGGCTCCGCTTTGATGGTCAGAGCCCCCCCTTCCTGCCTCTCAGGGCGAATCCCGGAGGGAAAGACACAGAGCGGCTTCCTCTGGGCCTTTTACGAGGCGCCCTCTCCCCGAGCCAAGGCCGCCCCTGCTTTTCCTGCTGCCAGTGCGGGGCCTCGCCTCTCACCTCTCACCTCTCACCTCCAGGAGACTCTTTTTTAAACGGTTACTGTTTCATTATTTTATCGCTTTTTTAAAAAAATTGTTTAAATATATGTTATTGATTTTCTACAGAGAGGAAGGGAGAGGGATTGTTAGAAACATTGATAAGAGAGAGACATCGATCAGCTGCCTCCTGCACGCCCCACACTGGGGATGTGCCCGCCACCAAGGCACGCGCTCTTGACCTGAATCGAACTTGGGACCCTTCAGTCCGCAGGCCGACGCTCTATCCACTGAGCCACACCGGTTTCGGATATTTTACTGCTTTTTAGAGACAGAGAGGGAGGGAAAGGAGAGGGAGAGGAACATCAATGATAGAAGAGGATCCTGGGTCAGCTGCCTCCTGCCCGTCCCCCACGGGGGATGGAGCCTACAATCCAGCCACAACCTCCTGGTTCACAGTCAGGGCTCAACCTCCGAGCCACAGGGGCCTGGCCAGATTCAGAGTTTGAAATGCTAATTTTTAAGTGGTTATGTAAATTCCTGCAAAAACCTCGGTTTTGCCTCTGGGCCTTTGAAGCCTGAGATACTTGCTTTCTGGCCCTTTAAACGTGTCTGCTGACCTCTGGTGGACAGGGTTCCCGCAGGACACACGGCGGAAACGCGCGGGACCGAGGTCAGGGCTGCCCTCATCTCGCAGGGCCCGCCGGCTTGAAACCGGCCGGCCAGGTGGGAAAGGGCTCGGCCTCCGGGTGGGGGGGCGCCTCCTGGGATGCCCTCTGCACCTCCCTTCGGCCGGGGCTGAGCACGGCGCCAGGCAGGGGCAGTGGGGGTCAGGCAGGGGCAGTGGGGGTCAGGCAGGGGCAGCGGGCGCCAGGCAGGGGCAGTGGGCGCCAGGCAGGGGCAGTGGGCACCAGGCAGGGGCAGCGGCGCCCGCAGGCCGGAAGGACTCAGGAGGAAGCTCCCTGCGGTCAGGGCCCTGCCCCCGGCCCCCCGCCCCCTGCCCCCCGCCTCCCCCCCCCATGCCTACCTCCTTCAGGTGCTGCGGCAGCGCGTTCCCCGGCGAGAAGGCGGACTTGGTGCCCTTGTAGACGCGCCACAGCAGCGCCGAGCAGCCGGCCAGCAGCAGGCAGGCCCCCAGCACCGAGGCCGCCAGCACCACGGCCACCACGATCCAGGAGGGGGCGCTGTCTGCGGGAGACAGGGCGGTCAGTCTGTCCCTGCCGGTGCTCACAGCCGCCGACACCGTCCCGTCCCCGCCCCGGGGCCCGCCTCGGCCGGGAGCAGGGTCTTCCACCCATCCCGGGGTGGGGGGGGGAGGGGAGGGGAGGGAGGAGGAGAGGAGTGGAGACCCAGCAGCTGTGTGAGGACCTGGCGTCTCAAACCCATGCCGCCCCGTCCTGTCCTTTCCCAGCTGGGTGTCAGCTGTGAGACGGCGCACACACACACACTCTCTCTCTCTCTCTCTCTCTCACACACACACACACACACACACACTGTCATGTTGCTCCTGTGAATGAACCATCGTGTAAATATCTGTTTTCCGATGGTCTCAGGCGACCTTGCTAGCAGTTTTCAGCCTGTGGGTCGCGACCCACAAGATGAGAACCGCCGCTGTAGAGCCTAAGACCATCAGAAAACACAAATATTTACATTACAATTTATTAACAGTAGCAAAATGACAGCGATGAAGGAGCCACGGAAATAATGTTAAGATGGGGGGTCACCACCACATGAGGAGCTGTCTTAAAAGGCCACAGCGTGAGAAAAGGTTGAGAACCACTGACTGCAGGTCCTGAGCCTGGGACGTGCCAACGGCTGGAGCGTTTCCAAGCAGAGGGAAACCGCCCGATTCCGGGACCTTCAGGCCAGCGAGCTGGCGGCCGCTCCCCGGAACCACACACACACACACACACACACACACGCTCCGGAGGGACCCTCGGCGGGGGCCGCGCCCTCAGACGGAGGAGGACGGTGACGAGGAGAACAGCGGCCGGGCACCGAAGGCGTGGGTGCCCGTGGCTGCCTCCCGCTGGGGCGAGGTCACCCCGGGTCGAGTGGGCACGCCGGGCAGGGGCGGGGCCTCCAAACATGGCGAGAATGCGGATCCCCAGGGCGTGGGCTCCCAGCCCAGAAACCTCCAAAGCCTCGGGCCCCCACCTCCCCCCCCAGGCTGCGCGGCCCGGGCTCAGGTGTCACCGCCGCCGATACTGGCAAAGTCTCTCCCACGGCCGTGGGCACGGAGACCAGTGGCCGTTCAGCCCCCCGGCCGGCGCCCTGCAGCAGCTGGTGCCCAGCCCCAAGGCGGAGAGGGGGAGGGAGGGGAGAAGGGGTTCCCCGGAGCACACCCACGCTCTGACTCCGAGCACCAGGGAGCAAGGGCCCGGCTCCTCGGGGCGAAGCCGCAGGTGAGACAAGGCAAATGGGGCGGGAAATGAGTTCTGGGACGCAAGCCAGCTTGTCAGAACCTGCCGGCCGGCCGACACCCGCCTGGCTCAGCGGACAGAGCGCCGGCCTGCGGACCGAGGGGTCCCGGGTTCGATTCCCATCAGGGGCAGGGACCTGGGTGGCGGGCACATCCCCAGTGGGGGACCTGCAGGAGGTGGCTGATGGATGTCTCTCTCTCATCGATGCTTCTAACTCTCTGTCCCTCTCCCTTCCTCTCTGTGGAAAGTCAATAAAATACAGTGGTACCTCGAGATACGAGTTTAATTCCTTCCGTAACCTTGAGGCATGGTAAACTATGAGACGCTCGCGTTGCGGTAAACGGGTGGGTCGTGTGCAGCCGGCCGACCCGCGCGGTGACTCCTATCTCAACTGTTGCTCGTATTTCAAAGCAAAAATCGCTCGCTCGACGGCTCGTATCTCAAAATTCTCGTGTGTTAGGGCACTCGTATCT